>PISX010014829.1:0-39891 GCA_004024625.1 Mellivora capensis
CTTCCTAACTTTGCCCACCTGTTCAGATGGTCAACAAGGAAGGCCAGTACTGCCATTGTTCCAGGAGCGAGAGAATCGGCAGTGATCCAGAAAGAGAAGAATCACTGTCAACTGACACACTGAGGGGGTAGGGCATTGGAGGGGGCGAGTAACAAGCAGAAAAGTCCCACATTCACTGTCGGGCTGTCCTTAGGGAGATGCAGGACTGTACAGAGAGAGATTCGAGAGTGTGGCTGTACCCTGTTTCGGGAACCCCCAAGTCAACACTCAATGATGTTTGGCAGAACAGAGGAAAGAAGAAGAAACATCAGGCAGCTGGGGCGGGGGGGCGGGGGGGGGGGCTGATCTATGCTCCAGCACAAATGGATCTCCAAGATGTACAGTCAAGTGCAAAAAGATGTAAAACTGAATAGAGAGTAGGATCCTACCGCTGATCACTGATGTATACACATATATAAAAATGATGGAAAGGCCCATATCCAACCATTAACACTCCTCAGAAGTAACACTTGGCAACTTGTGGACAGCCAGAAGCATATCCATTTAGACACACCCACTCACATTTACATGCATACATTAGAGGCAGTAGACAAAAGCATGGATAAGGAAGACTGACTCTGAATCCCCGCCCCATCACTTCCTAGCTCTACGACCTTGGGCAAATTCCTCAACCTTTCAGGGCCTGAGTTTTCAACTGTGTAAAATAAGAATAGTGAAAATGGTATCCATTTCATCCCATTTTTTTAGCATGTTTGCCCTTCTAGGATAGAAAATGCTTATAAAGTAGCTGGCTCACAGTTAAGTGTCTATTACACACACATATACGCAGGCACGCATACACACACGTATCACGGATTCGCTCTACTCTGAAAAACATACATACAGCCTGGGCCATACTATGTAGCTGGTCCTGCAACTGCCTTTCCCCCAAGTCTTAGAGCTCCTTCTGTATTCGGTCACAGAGATCAAGATAAGTGTACCACCATTTATCCAACTTGGGCTGTTTCTGAATGTTCCTCATTACAAACAACTCTGCTATAGACAGGTCCTTGGACACAAGCATCTTCATAGAACGTCTACACGTAAAACTGCCCCACCTGGAGAGGTTTTCTTTTTTTCCATTTTGAAAGATCCTGCCAAAATGACATCAAATTTATAGAACCACTAACATTTAGCACAGTCAACCTTCATAATTCTTGCACCAGACTGCAAGGTAAAAATAAGCATCTCTCTGTTGTTTTAAGCTGTCTTGTCCTGATGACTTCAATGCGGATGGACATCTTTTCATGCCTGGGTTCCCCTGGAGTCCCTAGCACTGGAATTGTACTGTCCACAGTCCAGAGTTTTCTGTGTGAATTTCTCATTCGCTGGGTTTACCTCTCTGTCTCTTTTTAAACAGTCAGGCTGCCTTGATCCAAATTTCCCTTTGCCTAGTAATCCCACTTCATGGGGTGGAAGCTCATGAAACCATTCCAAAAGAGGGGAAAACATTTCCTGCAATGGAATCGTACACTGAAGTGTCACTTAAAAAATCGAAAAAAAGGGGTGCCTGTGTGGCTCGGTCAGTTAAGCCTCTGACTCTTGGTCATGATTACAGGGTCCTGGGATCAAGCCCTTTATCAGGTCCCCTGGTGGGAGCTCAGCAGGGAGTTGGCTTCTCCTTCTGCCCCTTCTCCTGCTGGTGTTCTCTCTCTAAATAAATAAATAAATAAAAATAAATCTTAAAAAAGATTTTTTTATTCTTACTTCACCAAGTTTTTGAAATAAAGAAGCCAGGGCAGCCAATACAAAGGGGACTGCAGAATACATTTGTAAGCCCTAACAATGGGAACACTGCGGGCACTGGAGGGTAGGAACCACACAATCTGATCCTCCCAAGGCAAGGGCAGGCCTAGGTCCCGGAGAATGGGGTGTAGGGCAGCACTAGAAGCATGCTTGCTGGCACCCTGCCCAGCATGCACCCAATGCGGGCTCTGAGGCTGGAGGAGGGATGTTATGTACTTACAACATCAGGTTACTCAAGATCACCCAGGGACAAGGGGAAATCCTGGAAGCGCACAGGGCACTTAAAGACACTTGAGACAGTGTGGCCAGAGGGGGAGAGGAAAACCAGGCAAGCTGAGGGAGACTGCATTAAGGCAGTTTGTTCTGTTCTCAAGAAATAAGCTCCAAAGGCATATATCAAAGAATGCTTCAAATATACTGAAAAAATCAGATCATCATCTCTATCAAAAGGAAATCAGCTAAATAAAAGCACATGGAAGTACCTATATGCATTATCATAAGAAAGGCTCCATGACACACTGGTAAGTCAAAGTAATCAAAGAATATACAGTATGACCCACCCATACACAGAAAGCTCCACAGGTTTCTGTATGATTAATTTATACAGAGAAAAAAGGTCATAAGCTAGCAGTAGTTACCTCGGGGAAGGGGGGCTGGGGAGCCCAAAAGGGCTCCTACTTTTATTTTGCTGTACTGCTTACATTTTTTAGATTTTTTTTTTTTTTTTTTAATTTGACAGAGGTCACAAGTAGGCAGAGAGGCAGGCAGAGAGAGAGAGAGGAAGGGAAGCAGGCGCTGAGCAGAGAGCCCGATGTGGGGCTCGATCCAGGACCCTGAGATCATGACCCAAGCCGAAAGCAGAGGCTTTAACCCACTGAGCCACCCAGGCGCCCCACTGCTTACATTTCTTAAAAAAGACTCATCTGAAAGAGAGAAAGAGCAAGATAGCCCGCTTGAATGGGAGGAGGGGGAGAGAAAGATCTCCAGCAGATTTCCTGCTGAGCACATGTCTGGACTCCCATCTCACAACCCTGAGATCATGACCTGACCAGAAATCAAGAGTCGGATGCTGAACAGACTGAGCCACCCAGGAGGCCCTGTTGTTTGTTTTTTAAATGAGCACTATGACTTGTACTGTATCATATCTCTAAGACACAGGATTTTTATTTTAACATCTCTGAAATTAGCATGCTGGTTACATTCACTTCTGGCATTTTAAAAAAAGATTTGACCATCTCTCCATGTTTCTTGAAGCCAGTGGGATCTTTGGTTTGATGAAACAGTACAAAGTTAAACACAAATTCTTCATTTGAAAAAATGTATGGCAGAGGGTATAAAATGGTGACAAAAGGTCTGGTTAGATCAGGGCTAAACAGACTAATTGTCTTAGTGGGTCTGTGTCTTTTAGAGACACACACTGAAGTAGGTAGGGATGAAAAGACATGCTTGGGATTTGCTTCAGAACACTTCAGCAAAGAAGAAAAGCTGACAGATGAAGGAAATGTAGAAAAATCTTAAAACTATTCAATTTGGGTAGTGGGTGTAATTGAGGGGAGGTCACTGGATTATTCTGTTTTTATGTATAATTTGAAAATGTGCATAATAAAAAGGCACAGAATTGCACAAGATGGTGAGCCCCAGAGGGGCGGGGAGCTGGGAGCTGGCACTGTGTATGTATTTATGGGGTACATGGGCGAGATGGATGTGGCAAGGAGAGGGCCCTGGTTGCCCTGGGCGAGAGCCCCGCCTAGTTGAGAGTACTGGAGAAAAGAGGGAAGGGAGGCAATTCCAGAAGAAGGACAAGGCCGAGTCCCATGGACAGCGCAATGCTCGTCCTCCCTCTGCCTCTCCCAGATGAGGCTCCACCAAGCTACCATACTTCTCTGCTGAGACCCCACTCCATGTCCCAGGGCCCCAGGAGGCAGCACGTACCCAGGATATGGGGCAGAGGGACTTGTACACACGCCGGTACCATTCGCACACAGAGACATCGCCCCCTTTAGCAGTCATTGCCTTCTCACAGCGGTGGAAGTCTGCAGAGAAAGCAGGTCAGGGTCAGCCAGGGCCAAGGGCCGAAACACATTTTTTGATCAAATCTCACAGAAATCATCTTTACTTCACAACCAGTTATATACACACATACACCTACAATTTAAGCGTCACAAGGAATGTCTATGCCTACAGATGTACTGAAATGGGCTGGACAGGCCTCCCTAAGTTGATTTTGCAACCCTTAGACAACTACTGTTTGACTTGAAAATTCTTCGGTCTGGAATGAAGGGGCAACATGAGGAGCACGTGTGGGGATTATGGAAGTCCAAAACCAGCAAGTTTTGCTTTGCAAGGCAAGGGGAAGATATCTTGGGGCTAAGATGCTGGCATCCTACAGAGGAGGACAGGAGGGAGATAATCTGATTTTTTTAAGTAGGCAATTAATTTAAAAAAAATATTACTCCAGGTATTCCACTCCTGGGCACGTTCCCTACACAGAAAGCATTTGCCTGGATGTCAGGTTTCATTTATAAGAACATTTTTAGCGTCCTCATTCGTAAAAGCCCCAAACTGAAAAGCACACAAGTGTCTAGGCATAAATTATGGCAAACTATATGCACTGAAAATGAGCAAACTACACGCCATAGCAAGGATCAATCTTTCAAGCTGCTGAATGAAGAAATCCAAACAAAAGAGAATATATAAAGTATCTGTCAAGTTCATCAAGAGGCAAACCTAAAAATAGTGATAAAACCAAAATGTGACTGCCTTCAGTTGGCAGGGTAACATCTCTAGTGCGGAGAGTAGGATGCTGTGTTTAAGACAGGGCGTGCGGTAGGCAAGCAAGCTCTGAATGCTGAAAGGATCTAAATTTCTATCCAGGTTACAGTTACACATAGGAATCCACTTAAGTATTATTCATTTAGCTGTACATTATGATTTATGTATTTCCTGTACAAATGTTAACATGTCTCATACACAAATAAATCTTAAAAACAAAACAAAAAAATCATTGCAGGAACCGAAGTTTGTGACCCTGGCCCAGACCTTGGATCTTGAACACAGCTGTGATGAGAGGCATGGATACTGCAAGGTAGGATGTCCAGACCAAGAGAGGCCTGGGATGTATAGATCTCCTGGACGAGTGGGCAACAGGTAAGCACCTTGAAATGTGGGACTAGGAAAAGGTTCTGCATCCCTTCCCACCCCCACGCCCTGCTTACCCAGGTAGTTCTGCCAGCAGTTCCTGGTCTGGTTCTGGTTGGGGAAGCGGCTGTCAAAAGGGGCAGTCTGGTAGTTCTTGATTTTGGTTTTGATGTCTTCTGCCATGGTGCTGACTCTTGGAGGCAAAGACAATGGATACTGGCAAACATTCTAGGGGGCCCAGGCATGGGAATGTCAGCCCACCCAGACAGAGGAGATGGAGTAGGTAGGTGTGAGCAAGCTACCTCTTTCTCCCTCTCAACATATACACACAGAGGTGAAGTGTGGGGGCAAATCCACACATCTAAGTGTGGCAGTTACAGCAGGGCTTGGTGGAAGGGGATAGGTATCTACTTAGCAAAATCAGGCCTTATTCATCCTAAAGTAACACCAGCTAACATTCACTGAGGGCTTAGTCTAGGGCAAGCACGGGTCTACACTTTACTCCTGCAGGCACTGGAAAAGATAGGAATTCTTGCTATCACTGTTTCACAGACAAGGGAGAGGGTGTCTAAGTGACTTCCCAAGGTCATACAAGTGAAGGAGGGGCAGGAATCATTAACAGACCTACACTGCAGAGATTGTTCATCTCTGTGATACCATCAATTCCTCAGGGGTCTAACGATCCTCCCTCAGAATATTTTCAAATGCATTAAAAAAAACTGCAGAGGATCACAAAGAACACCAGTTGTATGTTAGCTGAGGATTTACTGACTACCACAACTCTGAAGTAATCGTAAGTGGAAATGTATTCTGTGACATCTGCAACCACAATGTGATATAAGATGACCTTTTAATATATAGGTATATTATATATATATGTGTATATATATATATATAGGTAATATATATCACATATAATATATATATGATATAAGATGATTTTTTAAAAAGATTTTATTTATTTGCCAGAGATCACAAGTAGGCAGAGGCAGGTTGGGGGGCGGGGCGGGAAGCAGGCTCCCTGCCGAGCAGAGAGCCTGATATGGGGCTGGATCCCAGGACCCTGGGATCATGACCTGAGCTGAAGGCAGAGGCTTTAACCCACTGAGCCACCCAGGCGCCCCTGACCTGTGATTTCTGATTGCTGACAAAGTCACAAATGATGCTAATATTACTAAGGTCGTTGCCTCCATTCCTACCTGAAGGAAATGCTACATTTCAATTACAGATTAAGAAAAATACAAATCTAATTTTTTTCCCCATTCAAGTCCTAGCACACCTTGCATTCTATTGATTTTGCAGACCCAGAGTTAAAAACCTCTGTTATAAAGTCTTTTAGGAGGTGACACGCAGCAGTTTTCGCCAAGGAATGTGAAACTGCCTCTATCCCAGAGGACCCAAGGAGTAACGGGGTTACAAAGAAGTGAGCAGGCCAATGTTAAATTTAAGAGATGCAACATAGTGGTGGAGATCTGGGGCACCACGGCGGAGTCTGTGGTGTGGAGTCTGCAGAGGGGCGTGGGAAGGGGGACGCAGAATACCAGCGCGGGGGGGCCCAAAAGATTTGTTCGGAGTTGTTTAGAGGGGAGGGGGCTGGGAGGAAGGATGGTTCAGGGAGGGCTCTAAGGCCCCTCCAACGCCCATGCGGGAAGGAGGACCAGAAACCAGGGAGCCAGGCTGCGGCCCGGGCAAGCCACGGGAGGCCAAGCCTGCGGCCTGGTGACTGAGGGCACTACAGTCCGAACTACAGAATCCAAACCCTGAACACTCGCTAAGGAGCTTAATACCGCGGAGCTTCAGTTGCTCCTTTGTCAAAAAGGGACCGTTACAGGCCCTACCTCATAGGGCTGGAGGGAAGACGAAATGAATTAATAAAGTCACTTGAACTGTTACCTGGCATTAAGGAAGAGCTTCAAAATCGTTAGCTAGAAGACTACTAACAGGACAGAACCCTAGGGACCGGGAAGGCCGGACGCCGCGGGCCAGCAACTCACTTCATTCTCGGGGAAACTACTGTCCGGTTCCTCAGTTCCCCAGGATAGGGTCCCAGCTTCCCAAGCCCTCGACACTTACCTAAACACAACACAGCAGCACCTCGCAGCTCAATGTGACCCTCAGCAAAGACGCCAGAGTCTGACCGGAAGCGGAATTAAAACCGGCCGGAAGCGGGGTGAGGTGGTGTAAACCCGAGTCTTCCGCGTGGGTAGAGCGCCCTCGGAGGCCGTCGCGAAGCCATTAAGGCCACGCCCATCCTGGCGAATTCTGAACCCCTATTGGGCTGAATGCCTGTTCATTATCACTCCCGGCCCAATCGTGAACTTGCGCGGCACTTCGAAGGTCCCGGGTGGGGCTTGAGACGCTTGGTTACCGATTCTCCTCACTTTCGGGTTTTTACGTGGGGGAAGGAGTTCTGGTTCTTGGGGCTAAATGCAGAGTGGGCCTGGGGAAAATATCCCAGCAGAAGTATCCTTATTCATGCAAGAATTACTTATTGAACGCTTACCGGGTGCCACGTACTTCTGTAATTCCTGGGGAAGCATCACTGAATAAAATACAAGAATCCTGGGACGCCTGGGTGGCTCAGTTGGTTAAGCGGCTGCCTTCGGCTCAGGTCATGATCCCAGCGTCCTGGGATCGAGTCCCACATCGGGCTCCTTGCTCGGCAGGGAGCCTGCTTCTCCCTCTGCCTCTGCCTGCCACTCTGTCTGCCTGTGCTTGCTCTCTCTCCCTCTCTCTCTCTCTCTGACAAATAAATAAATAAAATCTAAAAAAAAAAAAAAACAAAACAAAACAAGAATCCTTACATAAATAAGAATCTATATGCTTATTAGGGGATCAGTTGTTAGGGGTTTGTAATCGAACCAGTTGTTCTCCCGGTCATTTACCGCATTATGATGAACACCCAGATTCCACCTCCCTGTTCATTATCTTCTTTCCCCAAGCCTCAGAAGGCACAAATTAACACAGATTTGGGTTCCTGAGGACTCAAACCAAAGACCTGCATCACAGAGAGGAGAGGTTAAGAATAAAAGCTTGGGTCTGGCAGAAATTTGTCCATCTCAGAAAGTGACACATCTATGCTTCTGGTCACAGAGTTTGCTCTCTCATACCCCACAGCTGATCTATCAAGAAATCATGTTGGTTCTATCTTAGCAATATATCCAGAATTTTCTCTGACATCTGGTTCAACCCACAGGCCCCTCTACCCTGGACTATTGCAGTAGAGCACTCTCTAGCTTCCTGGTTTCCCCACTGCTCTCCACAGCCGTCCACTCAGCCAGAGGGACCCTGTTAACACCTCAGTGAGATCACTTCCCTTTGGCCTAGAACCCTCTCCCTGGGTCTTGCCTGACTCAGTCAAAAGCCAAAGTCCTTAAAAATGACCTGCACAGTTTGGGCTCTCTCTCACTCTTTTTTTTAGATTTTATTTATTTATTTGACAGAGAGGGAGAGATCACATGTAGGCAGAGCAGCAGGCAGAGAGAGGGAAAAGCAGGCTCCCCACTGAGCAGAGAGCCCAATGCGGGGCTCAATCCCAGGACCCTGAGATCATGACCTGAGCCGAAGGCAGAGGTCCAACCCACTAAGCCACCCAGGTGCCCCAGTTGGTCTCTATTATACCCTCATTTCCTATCCTTCTTCTTTTTACTCCCAGTGCTCCAACACATCGGCCTCATCCTGCTTAAACTTGCAGGCTGACTTTCCTCTAAGGGCTTTTGCACTTACTGTCCCCCTGGTCTGCAATGCTCTTTCTTTCTTTCTTTTTTTTTTTTTTTTTAAGATTTTATTTATTTATTTGACAGAGAGAGATCACAAGTAGGCAGAGAGGCAGGCAGAGAGAGAGAGGGAGAAACAGGCTCCCTGCTGAGCAGAGAGCCCCATGCAGGGCTGAATCCCAGGACCCTGAGATCATGACCTGAGCTGAAGGCAGAGGCCTAACCCACTGAGCCATCCAGGCGCCCCTGCAATGCTCTTTCTAAAGCTGGCTCCCTCCATCACCTCCTTCAGGTCACCTCCTTGGTTAGTCCATCCCAGACCAGATATTTAAAATGTGCATCTGGTCAGTCCATAGGAGGACCATTCTTTAGGGGCTCAGTGGTTCCCAGAAAGCTGTAGGCTCTCCTTGGGGTCTATATTGGAGTTCTATCTCCCTCAGCTTGGAGTGGGAAGATAGTAGGTGATTTGGGGGATCAAACCCTAGGCCTAATTCCTTAATGGTCCCAAGCACTGAAAGGACGCACATAAACATTTTTTTTTTTTTTTTTTTTTTTTTTGAGTCTTGAGTGTTTTGGAGTCTTCAGGAGGGACACGGTAGGTAAACTCGAAAGTTAATGATTGGGTTTGATTCCTTTGCAAGTCCCAGCACAGGCAGGCACACAGTAGGCCCTGTAGGGACTGAGATGATTCCTTTGAAAGTCCCATCACACAGTGACCACACAAGTAGGTCCCCTAAGGGTCTGGGTGTGTCTTCGGGGGAAGGGGTGTGCGTGTGATGTGAGTGTGGTGGTGCACATTTAGGGTCCCTAGCGGGTTTAAGTCAGTATCCATGGGAAGGATGCAGGCAGCACTCACGACTAGTTTGATAGGATAGTTTTATTGGATCGTTCCTCCCGGATTAACCCGGGCGCAGTCGGGATAGGCCAGGCCAGGCACGCGGCCCCCGAAACGGTACGTGTACTTGCGCCCACCGCTCTTGCGCACGATGTCGCGGCGGTAGTAGTAGCGTAGGCCTCTGCTCAGTTTCTCGTAGTTCATGCCCGGTTTCCTTTTACGCTCACCCCACAGCCGCGCCACCTAGGACAGAGGCCCGGCTTAGTCTGAAAGGGCGGGAGGGAATGGGGCTTGGCCCCGGACGGGAGGGGGCAGGGGGCGCGGTTTCGGGTAGGTTCTGGACGCGAGTTAGTCGCGGTAACTCCCGACAGGGGGAGAGGAGTACGAGCTGGGCGCGGGGCCAACTACTAGGCATACAGAATGGCCGGGCCAAATCGAACGGGCGGAGACCCGGGCGGGACTTGGGCGCGTCTGGGAGGCTCCCCCACCTCTCTGGGGTCACACAGCTGGAACTCGCGGCTGTTGCCAGTCCAGCGGATGCAGTTGCTACGCTCCCCGTCTCGGAGCAGCTCCAGGAGGAACTGCCACAGCTGAATGGGACCTGCGGAGGGCAGGCAGGTGAACACTCAGGTTTCCTAGCCCCAGACCGTGTCTCTTGGACGACCCAGCGGTCCGGCCTCCCTCGCTTCGAAGGTTCAAGGGTCCAGATCTTCCCAACTTGGGACCCAGAAGTCCAGATACCCTCCTCCTCGGGGCCAAAAGAGTCCAGATCCCTCCATATAAGGAACCCAAGAATCGGCCTCAGGGACCAACGCAGCCGGGGTCCCCATCTCGGAAACTTAGAGGAGTTTGGCTGCTACACCTTGGTGACCCAGGCGTCCAGACCCTCACCTCTTTCCTCTCACCTAACCCAGGAACCTAGGTTCTAGTCTCTCGTTCCCTATTAGACTACCGTGCCTTAGTCCTCTCCTCCCTCAGGACCCACGGTCTTCTTAAGAGCCTCTCTCCTGCTCTTAGGTAAGTAAGCGCCACACCTTCACTCTCAGTTTCGGATCCCGCCCCTGCGCGCCTACGCCCCGCCTCACTAGATTCCGGTCCTGCGGACCTCTCACCTCGATGGTTATTTTTGGGGTAACAAGCCAAGGTTACGCCGCCCGACTGCTGGCTTGGTTCAGAGGACGTGGTGAGATCTGAAGTCTGGTACCCTTTTGAAGTGGTCTTGCAGTCCGTATGCAGCCCCGAGACCCAGGAGGTGGTACAGTCTGAGCCCGCAGGCCCATCCCACGAAATGGTAGAGTCCGCGCTCGGCTCCCCGCGGAGGTCCTTGCCCCAGTAGGTAGGGTGGTCGAGGCCAATAGAACAGTCCCAGTTGGTGGAGCTGGCGGCGGCGTGGGCGCTGGGCCACGAGCTGGTCTCTCCCCCCGAGGCGGTACAGTTCTGGCCCGCAGCCCCCTCCACACCAGCGAAGGGGGCGGGGCTCAGGCCGGGAGGGGCGGGGCCCAGGGCCTGGGAGACGCCCCTCCAAGGGTCCGAGCTACTGCAAGCCAGGTCCGTCCAGTCTCCCGACCACGGAAGAGCCTGAGGGGCGGGCTCTGTGAGAAGTAAGAGACCCCAAGTGAGGGGTGCCCAGGTGTCCCGGTTCCCGGTTCCCTCTGGCGCCCTGGGCTCCCGGATCTAGGCTATGCCATCTCGAGGGCAGAGGGATTCCCGTCTTAGCCCTTTTCCCCTTAAAGATCAAGGAGTTTAAACCTCTAGCTACGGTGGAGGACCCCAGTCACCGCCTTACACCGCCTCTGCACTCATACTCACCGGCTCCCCATGGAGCTTCTGGGTGCGGTAACGCGGAGCCCCAGTCCGGCTGTGGGATCCCTGCGATGGGTAATGAAGGGGCAGAGTGTAGGGAAGGGTGTGAGCAATGACTAGAGACGTCCCCTCGACCCAGCAGTCTTTATTTGTCAGGGGCTGAGTTATTCCCCCTAGTCCCTACTCACTCACACCTAGAAGGCCTCGTCTTCTTTCAGCCTCAGGATTCAGCCGCCAGCCCTCTCCCCATTCAGTCTCCGGAGTCCAGGCACGCCCCCTTCCTCCCTCAGGCCCTGGAGCCCAGCCTCTCACCTTCCTCAGCTCCCTGGAGTCCCAGCCCACAGCCAACTTTCCAGCGTGCCTCCGCTGTCAGCGCGTCCCCTGGGAGCGCCAGTTCGGGGAAATAAAAGCCGAGTTCTGCTCCTTCTGCAGGCAATGAGGCGGTTAGGGCCAGTTCGGGGTCAGCGGAGGTCCCCACCTGTGCACCCTCCCCACACAGGGACTCAGCCCCCAGCCTACCCAGCCCTGACAGTCTATTTCCTGGGGGCACTTCCTGTGGAGGCGCTTCAGACCAATTCCAGAAGTCCATGGATGCTCCTTGTGAATGTTCTGGGCAGAGAGGAAAAAGGGGGCAAGGGTTGAGCTGGGGACACTTAGGGACCCTGGAGTCTGGGCTCCAACCCTTGCTTCCCTCAGACCCAGGAGTCCAGGCCTTTTGCTCCCTCCTCCCCCAGGACCCTGGAATCTTGGCCTCCCGGGTCTTTCTCAGACTAGGAGTAAGAGACCCCAGCCCTCTCCTTCCTCTGACCCAGGAGTCCGGGCCCCCAGACCTCCAGTCCCCAGTTCATGGCTCACCTCTGGCGGGTTTCTCTGTCCCCGGCCAGGGGTCTCAGCCCCATTTCATACCATGTACCCCCTCCCCTGGGGAGCCTGGGCAGGGGGGAATTTTCCGAGACGTCAGAGCCGGGGGTCGTAGCCGGGTCGAGTTGCAGGGCCGGGGGGCGGGGCCAAGCCCCCCAACCCCCCGCCCCGCACACACCTCAGGGATGGCCGCCTGCCTCCTGATAGCTACAGCTGTCGGGCTGCAGGGGTGGCTTGGACTTGGACAGGAATTTGGGGAACGGCGGGCTGTGAGAGACCCGGGGTCCTGAGGCGTGCTTACGGGGTGATGGGGATGGAGCGTGGCGGGGGGAGGGGTTGGTGGACAGGTTTTCCGTCTTGGGGACTTGATCCTGCGACATGGGGGTGGGGAGGGGGAGGGTCTGGGGTCAGCGGAGCTGCGCCAGGCTTATCTGCAACAGGAAGGGGGATTTCCGGCCAGATCCCAGGTCCGCCAACGTCACAATCTGTAGGGGGAACTGCGGGGCCGGGTGGGGGAATATGGTTGGGGGAAGCCAACGCAGGATCCCCTTTCAGGGCTTTGAGGATGTTCTGGGGTTGCTCTTGAGTGTCAATCGTGATAACACAACAGTGTAAACAATAACCAGAGTAATTCTAATAGCTAACGTTTATTGAGGGCTCCTTGCCCCCTGGCAACTATGCCATGGGCCTTCATTCAATCCTTTTATGAGGTAAGTACTAGTCTTTATTTTATGAAAGGGGAAATTGAAGCAGACTTCCTTTTCACTTCCCTTCATCTCCAGAATCCTATGCTGTAATAGTCTGGGACAAATGGGGGAAACTTGAGTATGCACTGAATATGCGATTTAGAATTATTCATTTTCCTAGATGTGATTATGGTATTACAGTAGGAAAGATGTCTCTATAAGGAAATGAACACGGATATTTAGGGGTAAAGTATTATTTGCTTCAAATGATTCAGAGAAACCCCCTGCCCCCCCCCCCATATACATGTAACATATACATACATTCATGCAATAGTTGGGACATAATTATACTAAAAAACTATCTGAAACTTCAAATTTAACTAGGTGTCCTGTATTTTTAAAAAAGATTTATTTATTTGAGAGAGTATGAGAGAGAGAGAATGTGAGCAGGGGGAGGGACAGAGGAAGAGGGAGAGAGAGCAGCAGAATCCCCGCTGAGAGGGCTCAGTATCACAACCCTGACACCATGAAGGGAGCCAAAATCAAGAGAAGGGAGCCAAAAACAAGCTGCTCAACTAACTGAGCCACCCAGACATCCCTGCCCTGTATTTTTATTTCCTAAATCTGGTAACCCTAAACCTAGGCAGCTTGGCTTCAGAGCCTGTGGTTGTACCCATCCTGCCGTATGTATTAATAAGTACTTGCCATTAAAAAGAACCTCTTTGATATGGGCATTTTCCAGTATTCACCCTGCTTGGCCATTAACTACTTGGCATTCTGGGGGTGGGAGGATGGCGGTGTGGGCACTGCTCTTCTGTTCATGTTAGGGAAACTGGGCCTTAGGAGGGAGGGCCACTTAATGGGCCACAGAGTGAGCAAGTGGGAGGTGCCAGGATCATCATCGGGGGATCTGAGAGTCCCCAGGCATCACTGCTCCACCATCTACCTAACCCAGGGGCCTGCAGGGTCTCCTGCTGATCCCCACAGGCCCTAGGCCTCCTCTTCCTGAAGTCGACCTTTCTCCTGTCTGTGTCTGTCTGTCCATGGTTCTCTGCCCTAGTTAGTGTCTCTGGCTCTGGGTCTCTGTTGTACCAGGCCTGACCCCAGTGAGGCCTTGCCGCCCAGTCTCTAGTTTCAGTCCCTCCCCATCTGTCTCCCTACCTCCTTATCTCAGTCCCCATTGTTGTCTCTGGGTTTTCTTCCCCTGCCCCTTCCCTTTGTACTGCCTTCCCCTGCAGGTACCATCTCTCCAGTTTTGTCTCCCTCCCCATGTCTCCATCTCCACTTGCTATATCCTTTCACCTCTGTCCATCTGTCTCTCAACCCAACGGTTGAGTTTTTTCTCCCTTTCCTCAGGAGGACTTAAATGCACACATTTAAAAGCTTCCTTTCAGAGACAAACCATAAGAGATTTTTAATCATAGGAAACAAACTGAAGGGTTGCTGGAGGGGAGAGGGGTGGGGGGATGGGGGTCACTGAGTAATGAACATTAGGGAGGGCATGTGATGTCATGAGCACTGGGTATTATATAGGACTGATGAATCACTGACCTCTACCTCTGAAACCAATAATACATATGTTAATTAATTGAATTTTTTAAAAAAGCTTCCTTTCTGCAGTCATTCCCTCTTCCCATCTTCTCCCTGGTTCCTGTGACTGAAGTGACCAGAGGGGGTCAGGAGCGGGAAGGGCTAGTGATGTGGGGGTAGGAACGGGTCCTGGTGCTGGGTTGTCTAGCCCAGGTGGCAGGGGGCTGAAGGGCACTTCCTGTGAGGGAGGCCCTCACCCTTCTAACCAGACTGGAAAATGTGACGTCAAAGAGGGAGCAATAAGGGAGGAAGGCAGGAACAGAGGTAACTTGACACCTCTCCTGGGCGACCAGCTTCCCAGGGAGGTCTTGGCATTGTTTCCTTCCTCCTCCCATGCCCCCTCTCAACCCAGGGTTCTGCTGGCTATGCCCCTGGGAGACCCTCATCCCCTCCCCACGCTTGAACTACACAGTCTCCCTCCTCTGCCTGGTCCCTGCTCCTGGCTCCTTCAGACCTCCAGTCCACAGCATGGCCCTGTCAGGGTTCTTTCTAAACTGCAAATCTGATGCCAGTCCCATTTGAACTTGGTTCTGGCTTCTCAGGGCTTGCTGCTGCCTTAGGGTAAAGTCCAAGCTCCTTGTCTTGTGTTCAAGATCCTGCTTGGACACTTCTTCAGATAGGCAGTGTCAAGCTTGGGGCTGGGAAAAGAAAGGTGGAAGAGATCCATAGATGCAGAAAGAGAACAGAGACTCAGAGACAGACACTTAGAGACCCCCCAAAAACAACAACAACAAAAAACCACAAAAAAACCAACCCAAAACAAACAAAAAAAAACAGAGGAGCACTCACAGGGAAAAACAGACATAGAGAAGAACTTGAGGGGGTCCACACAGACATACGGCAAGAGAAGGTGGCTGGGGTTTGGCAGAATGAAGAAACTGGAAAACAGTCTCAGGGACACAGATGGCTCTTCTCCCCGTTCAAGTCAAGTCCAAGCTTGACACTGCCTATCTGAAGACGTGTCCAAGCAGGATCTTGAACACTAGACTAAGAGCTTGGACTTTACCCTGAAGGCAGTAGCAAGCCCTGAGAAGCCGGAACCAAGTTCAAACGGGACTGGCATCAGATTTGCACTTTAGAAAGAACCCATGACAGGGCCATGCTGTGGACTGGAGGTCTGAAGGAGGCAGGGGCAGGGCCAGAGGGTGAGAACTTCAGAGATTGGGCGAGAATGACAGGAAGAGCATGAGACAGACTCAGAAGTGGCCAGTTCCTTCAGGAAGCCCTCCCTGACTCCCACGTCAGCACCCTGGGCTCCATCACTCCAACCCTGACCACTCCGTGTCACAATGGGCCTATCTGCCGCCACTAGACCAAGCTCTGAGGGAAAAGAGTCCAGGACTGTTTCAGTCACCATGTCCCAGCACTGGCTAGGCCTTCTGTGAGTTTGCTGAATGGATGAAAGCATGGAGGGCTGTGACCTCCAGAAGGGCAGGGCCCAGAAGACCCCCTACCTTGGTACTGGGAACACAGGTTGGAGTCAGAAGACAACTGAACTGAGTCTCGGTTTGGTTGTGGCCTCACTCTAATAAGCCTTTGCTTTCTCCTCTGTCGAATGGGCTGTACTCAGAATGCACTTAAAAGAGGGTTCAGGAAGATGTGATGGGAGCACAGTAGGGACAGAAAAATGCCCATCTGCATGTTTGTCTAGGTAAACTTTTAAAGCTCCCTACTAATCACTATTCCCAGAATGGGGGATGCCAACCCCTGCTCCCCAAAGAGTGCTTGCAAGCCCAGCCAGGGACGGAAATAACGTAAATTTATTGAAACTGGTTTTGGGGAGGGTGGGTGGGTGGCTAGTTGGGGATCTTCCAAAGAGAATGCGGAGAAGAGCCAGCGCCCGGCCAGGAGGGAGCGGGTGCCTGGCCACTGACCCTATCTCAGGCCCAGCTTCTTCTTCTCCTTCTGCTTCTTGCGCACCACATCCAGGTTCCGGTCCTTCCACATACTTTTGCGAAGCTTGATGGGGCGTGAGCCCACATACTTCCCTGTGGGAATGGAGGGTTCAAGGTCAGGTTTGGGGTCAGGCTTAGGCCAGACACTTGTCACACCCATGGTCCCTGAGAGAGGCCTCACCCACCATTCATCTCACGCATGGCACGCACGTAGTCGCTGGGGTCCTTAAAGCTGACGAAGCCATAGCCCTTGGTCTTGCCTGTGCGCTTGTCTCGGATCACCTTAGCCTTAAGGAAGGATGGGAAGCGGCTGAAGGCGCGTGCTAAGATGTCATCATTCACTTCATTGCCCAAATCCCCACAGAAGATCCGGAAGTCATCTGGGGTTGGGAAAGAAAGGGTCAGAAGATGCAGATGCCTGGTCCTGTGTCTGCCTTATTTAAACAGTCCCCCTTCTCTGAAGGCATCCCCCAAACCCTCCTCCCCAGCAGTCCCCAGCAGTCTTGGCCTGGGGCCCTCTCTGTAATAACAGCCAAAATCTGTATGGTATTTACCCTGCACTAGTCTGTCTGCTAAGTACTCTTGAGGTTTTAACCCATCTGGAACTCCCAATGGGCCCTTTTATACCGAGGCACAGAGCAGTCATGTTACCTGCCCAAACTTACTCAACCAGGTAGTGGCAGAGCTAGGACAAGACCTCAGGCACCTGGCTCCAGAGTCCTCACTTTTAACTACCTGCACTGCCTTTCCCTACCTCAGGACCATCTCACCCATTGCCATGATGAAGGCTCCAACTCTGTCCTACCCCTGGCCTCTCCTCTGAGCTCCTGGCACCCCTTGGTCTCCTGGACATCTCCCCATGGATATCCCCTGGGCCCCTGACACCCGTTTGCTTTCTGTGCAAAGCCCACTCTAATTCCCTGAAACAAGAACACGCTGTCTGATCTTTCTCCAAGGCTGACCTCAGCTGCCATTCCTGAGCATCTCCCCTGGGCTGGGCATGAGCCAGACTGAACATACTCAAGCCCAAAGCTTCCATTTCCCAACAAGGCACATACTATTATTATCCCCTTGTTGGAGTGAGGAAAGAAGGACAGAAAGGCTAAGTGATTTGCCCAGGTCACAGAATTAGGGTCTATAGCCTGCCCTGACCATCTCCAGGCTGACACTGCAATGCCCTGGCCTGGGGCAGGTGGACATTTCCCAAGAGAGGCAGAAGTCAAGGACTCAGATGGGAGGCAGGTCCATTTCCTCAGCTAGCACTGTGGCTGCCCCACAGCTTCTGTGGTGATTAGGGACACTCTCTGAGATTAAGTTAGGCCCCCCTAAGAGGAAATAGTCTGATAAACTCAGAGGGAGGGGTATTCTACAAACCGACTAGGTTGGACATTTCAAAAAAACTGTTATATGCAAGACAAAGTGGTAGTAGGGAGACAATTCTCATTACAAGATAATCTAGAGACCGAAAGTTGCATGTATCCTGATTCACGGGCAACGACGGCTGCAACAGATGGTTTAGCGACAACTGGGGAAATTTAAACATAAAGGGAATATGAGATAACAAAGAATGATTATTCATTTTCTTAGGAATGTTAACGATATTATGATATAAAAGAGACTGTCACTTTTCTTAGGAGATGAATGTGGAGGTATTTAGGAGTGAAGTGATAACTTCATTTATAACTTGCTCTAAATGACTGAGCAAAATCCAAAAAAAGCATGCATACACACAGAAGGGTAAAGTGAATACAGCAAAACGGCCACTGTTGACTCTAGGGGCGAGTACACGTGACTGTTCACTGTGCAATTCAGTGTTTAAAAATTTTTTTTTAAAGATTATAGTTATTTGACAGAGGAAGAGAAAGAGCACGCGCACAAACAAGGGGAGTGGCAGGCAGAGGGAGAGGGAGAAGCAAGTTCCCCATTGAGCAGGGAGCCAGATGCGGGGCTTGATCCCAGGACCCTGGGCTTATAACTGGAGCCAAAGGCAGAGGCCTAACTGACTGAGCCATCCAGGCGCCCCCAGTGTTTAAAATTTTTCATAAGAAGTTGGAAGAAAAAAAAAAAATTCCCTTTACCTTTAGCAAGCCAGGCCTCTCATGAATGAAACAGTTTAGAAAGTCCTAGGTGCCAGGTGCCTTTAGGAAATTCTGTTCACTGGCTAGGTGAGGGCCTGCCCCCCACCACAGTCTAGCCCTCCATGAGGCAGGCAAATAGCAGGGCCTGCCCTACAGAGAGGCGTCAGTTGGGGAGTGAGCTGGTTTACCTTCCCTGTGTCTGCCCCAAGGAGAAGACCTTGGTCCGTCCTTGACTGAGCAATGCCTAGCCCTGCACTTGGGCCCCTTACCTGCATCCCACTCCAGCAGGCTGGGGTCCTCCCAGCTGCTCCCAGCTGCTGTGCGAATGCAGCGTTTCAATTTCTCTGGCTTTCCTTTCTTCTTGTCCTCACCCAAGGGCTCCGGGACCTATAGAGGAAATGGGGATGGGGTGCAAAAGGCTTGGTGTTTAGTCTCCTGGACCCATGTGTCCCCTTCAATCTTCCCCACCTGCCTATGCCTCTCACTGTCCTGCTTCTATAATTAAAGAACTGGATGTACTTCTGAATGTGAAAAGTACCTGTGTCTGTCTCCTTTTCCCCTATGTCCTCCCAGCCCCTCCAATTTCCTGGGTCCCACTTACCTCCATCAGTAGAGGAATACATGTGTTTCTGGGTGTGGAAGATCATGGGTTCCTGTCTGCCCTCCCTGCCCGTTCTACCTGCCTCAGACCCCAGCTGCTATGCTCCCTGCTTACCTCAAGAGCCATGAGGCCAGGTGGTGGCTCAGGCCGTGGGGGCCGGGGTCGTGGACGCAGGGACAGGAGCTCAGGAATGCGCAGTGGGGGCAGTAGGCCTCGTACAACTTCTAGCGGGAGGGGCAGGGGCTCAGGCTCAGGCAAAGGCATGGCCAGGGCCAATGGCAGGCTGGGCCCAATGACAGCAGGGCCAGTGGGGGCACCTCCTGCCCCAACGGCCACAGCTGCGCTAGCCTCCTCCAGCCCGGCTGCCGCTGCCACCACTGCCTCTTCCTTCTCTTTCAAGCCCAACCCCAGGCCTAGCCCCAGCTCTCGAGGTGTTGCTGGCTCCTCCTGTGGGAAAGGGAGACAATGAAGAGTGCCCTTTCCCAGGCTCAGACCTTACCCCCATCCTGTACAACAAAGCAAGGGCCTGAGGCCAGAGAGCAGGTAAGAGACACCGACACTGAGAAAGGAATCTCTAGTCAGAGACAGACACAGGGACAAGGACACGAGGACAGAAAAACAGAGAGGGACAATTGAAAGAAAAATAGAGATATAGGGACAGAAACAACCCAAGGCATGTGTTTCTCTCCTTTCCTCACAAAAAGAAAGAAAAACAGATTCAGCCACAAAAAGAAATAGTGAGAGACAGAGTCAGAGAGTGAGAAGGAAGATTCAGATATGGCCCATCAAGCCCGGATTGAGCATCTCTCTACCCATCACACCTCTGGCCATGAGCTTCCTGTCCACACTTACCAGGGGAGGTCTCAGAGCAGCCATGGAGCCCAGGGGGGGCCCTGGGGCCCGAGCCATCGGTGGCAGCATCATAGGTGGTCCGGGGGGGCCAGGCAGAGGAGGACCCACGAGGGCCTGATGAGGGGGCCGCAGGGCCATGGGGCGGGGACCACCTGCTGCAGAAGAAAGAGCAGAATCTGTCAGGGTGTTAGTGGGGGAGTTGGAGGATTTAAGGGGGAAGTTATGTGGCACAGATGATGACCCTGGCCCCCTCACCTGCTCTCTGTAGCACGTGGGGGACGAAGGCCGGACGCAGGATAGGGGCCCTCTGGGGGGCCACAGCTGTGGGAGAGAGAGATGGGGGTGTGTGTCATGGGGGACCAGGGCACTTGAGGTGAGGTGTGTGTGTGTGGGTACTCTCAGCATCCAAGAAATCCTGGAGAAGAGTCTTGGGAACCTTCTAGGTGATGTAGGAGTCTTTCCATTTGTTCATTCAGCAAAAATTTACCACTGAGCATCTCCTCTAGGTCTGTCCCTGTCCTGGACAATACTACAGACACACCAAAGAACCAAAGGTTCTCAGGGAGCTCCTGGTCCAGAGCAGGAGGGAAGAGACCCATCACCAGAGGGTGACAGCCCAGAGTGATCAGGGCCAGGATGGGGTAAAGCCCAGGCAGGGTGACTGGAAATAGGAGGGGGAAGCCTGGGAGTGGTGGGAACCCATAGAAGCCCTCTGACTTAGCCAGGGCAGCTAGAGGCTTCCTAGAGAAAGGGACCTATGAACTGAAACCTAAAGGATAATAAAGACCCAGCTGCCTTTGGTCAGGCAAAGGGTGACTGTAAAGATTACTGGGAAGGAGAACATTTACAAATAATTTTCTTTCCCTTTTCAGTTCAGTATAATTTTAATAACAGAGGCTAAAATTTGGAGAGCATTGTAAGAGAATGGTCAAAAGGTCAGCAGGCATCCAAGCACAGTCTTGTTGGCCTGATCACGGATGTCCTCCTGAGGGCAGCAGAGAACCAAAGTAGGGTTGGTAGCTAGGCAGGGTGACTAGGTCAGATGTGCATTTTAATCAAAGCCATACTAAAGAATAAGAGATGTTAAGATTTCTCAGATGTCAGATAAAAAAAGTGTAAAAGGAATTAAGTAACACAACGCGTTAAGTTTGATCTAATAATAATTGTACCAGAACTTTAAGAACATGTATCCTTAGGGCGCCTGAGTGACTCAGTGGGTTAAACCTCTGCTTTTGGCTCAGGTCATGATCCCAGGGTCCTGGGATCCAGCCCCGCATCGGGCTCTCTGCTCAGCGGAGAGCCTGCTTCCCCTCCTTCGCTCTCTGCCTGACTCTCTGCCTACTTGTGATCTCTGTCTGTCAAATAAAAATAAATTTAAAAAATCTAAAAAAAAAAAAAAAAAAAAAAAAAAGAACATGTATTCTTTTCATACATATCAGGAAGCAGTGTTAGAAAAATTGACCATGTGTATAAACATCACCTTGACAACAAAAGAAAGAATGACCTGTGGAGAGGATAGATTTAGTTAACTTGATTCTGATTTAGTTAATAGGCTTTGGAAGATTATAGCTGGATGACAGCAGGGGACAGAAGGGAGGTCAACAAGAACATTGTGGGCACATTCTAGCAATGCCTAGGACTCCTGGGGAGTATATGGAGATCTCTGTGTAAGGGGCTAGGGGATGCAGGGTCTTGACTGGCAGCTGAGGAGCTTGGTGTTTATTTAATGGTTTATTTACCCCATCCACAGATAGCACATACTGCTTACAACGTGGCAGGCACAAGACTTTTGTTCCTCATAGACCTTATATTTTAGAGGAAACAAAAGGTAATAACCGTAATAAATAATTTGTATAGCTTGTTACAGGGTATTAAGTACCATGGAGAAACACAGCAAAGAGTAGGGATTAGGAGTAACAATAAGGGGGTTTGTTTGCAATGATCAAGTGAAGCCTTACTAAGGGCAAACTCTCCTAAGTGTATGATCCGGTTTGTGCTTTAGGAAGATGGTAATGTCAGAATGGGGATGAAATGAAGAGTTAGCACGATGATGTTGGCAAGATGCTGTAGTAGTCAAAACAAGAGTGCTTGGTTACATGTGGGGTTCCTGACCCAGACCTACCTGCTCGACGCAGGAACATAGCTTCTCGAGCTTCTGGACTATCCAGGTGACTCCGATCACCAGGGCCAAAGCCAACTGTTGGAATAGAAAGAGACAAGGATTGTGGGAGGAATGTCCCAGGCATCCCTTTTTATCACCCGGACTGATCCCCTGGCTCCCTCTCCTCTACCTATCCTTACTTACCTGGACCCACGAAAGGAGGTCCACCCACCATGGGAGGAACCACTGTGGCTGCAGCAGCTGCCCGGGCCTCCAGAGTCTGTTGGACCTGTTGGGAAGGAAATTGGGGTGAGGGGCCTGACTTAGTGCCCACAAGCTGTGCTAGCTGGCTCACCCTGGGAGGCCAGGGGTTTTATTCTTTGTATTCTGTGTGGGGCTGGCTATCTGTCAACCTTAAGTCTAAGTTAAGTCTAAGTTTTCAGGGAGGCTTTTGGGATTCCACTAGTGAAAGCTGTCCTTAACCCCTCTCAGTTGCAACTTTTCTTGTTATCCTGTTTCATCTTCCTCAATGCATTTAGCACTATCTGAAGTTGTGTCCATCTGTCCTTTTCATCTCCCATGCCACCACCCTGGTCCAAGCCATCATTATATCTTGCCTAGATGATTATGGTAGCCTCTTCTTCAGTCTCCTTGACTCTGCCCCAGCCCCCTACAGTCTGTTCTCCAAACACAGCCATAATTAGTTAGCCTAAGTTGGACCATATTACCCCTTTGCTCAAAACCCTTCAAAAACATCCCATCTCAGAATAAAGACCAAGGTCTTTATGGTAGCCCACATGGTACTACCAGGTCTGTCTCTATCATCTCTCTGTCCTCATCTCCTCCCATTTTTTCTTTTGCTTGCTTGCTTGCTCTACTCTAGCCACACTGTTCTCTCTGCTGCCCCCTGAACATGTCACCTGTGTCATGGCCCTTGCACTTGCAGTTCTCTCTGCGGGGAATGCTCTTCCTCTAGATATCCCCATGGTTCCTTCTATCATGTCCTTTATATCTTTGCTTAACTGTCACCTTCTCAGAAAGGCTTTTCCTCATCACACTGATAAACCTTTCCTTTCTTACTCTACTTTACCTGTCTTCACCCAGTAAAATGTAAACCCCCCAAAAGATAGTGACTGTTTTTCTCTGTATTATTCTCTGCTATGTGCTTAATGCCTAGAATAGTGCCTAATGCATAGAAGGCACCCAACAATTACTGACAGAATGAACAAGTTTCATTTACTTGTTTTCTTTCTAGTAGTCTCTCTCCACTAGTCACATACAGCTGGCTATTGAGCAGGTGAATGTAACTAATAAGACTGAGGAACTATTTAACTTAAATGTAAATTTTAAACAGATACAGAACATTTTTATCATTACAGAAAGTTCTACTGGATAACATGCTCCAGAATATAAGCTTCCAAAGGGCAGAGATATTGTTTGCTTAGTGGTTACTGTGTTCTCAGTGCCTGACACATAAAACACATTTGTCATGTTAATCAATAAGTCAACATGTCAACAGCTTTTTGTATACAAACACTGTGTTCAAGGCACTGTGCTCTCTGAGATATATGCCTTGGCTCAGCTGTACCTGCTGGTAAGTGTTGGTTGCGATAATTGGGCGGATCACAGGAGCTGCTGGGACCTGCATCGCTTCTACCGTGGGGACCGTGGGCACCGCAGGCACAGCAGTTGGGATGCCGGTTACCGGAGCCCCCAGAACTTCCTGCTCAAACCTGAGGAGGCAAAACCGACATCACAGCTCAGGACCTCGCATTAATTCTGAAACGCTGGGTATACCGCGATAGCGCCTTCACCCCTGCCAACCTCTTCTTACTCCCTCCCCCACAATCCCAAAAGTCCCATTTTCCCATGACAGAGCCATAGCGGGCTAAATTTTGGCCTGGAGACTCCAGGGCTCTGTGGCTCTAACTCTGGGACAGCTTTACATCGCGGGCCTTACAGGGCCATCTCCGCCTCCATCTCCTTCAAGCGTTCCTCCCCGCTCTTGCCCGGCATGCCGGCGCCAGGGCCTGGGACCACAGGTCCTCCTGCACCCGGGAGTCCCGGGGCTGATCCCGCCCCGGCCATCGCTGCTGCCGTCGCTGTCGCCACTACTACCGCCTCGACTCAGCGGCCTCCACCAGTTCCGCTGTGTACTCTCTGGTCTTGTCGGGGTTGGCGCCCTTGAATGACGTATCAGCGAAAGCGACGGGCGCTGGCCCATGACATCATATGAAGAGAGGCCAATGAGAATCTGGTCACACTTGGAGGGCTCGCCCCAAGGAGGAAAATAAACCAATCAGAGTGCTGGAAAAAGGAACCAATGAAGAGCCTGGATCTAAGTAAGTGCAACTAAGTGAGGCGGCCACACCTTCATTGGAGGAACAAGGGCTAATGAGAGCGCTGTAAAGTGGTTGGCCCCGTCCCTAACGAGGAAACCGGACCTTTGAGAGCTCAGAAAAGTTTGGAGGCTCCGCCTGTGCCACTGAGGCTCCGCCTGTGCCACCGAGGCTCCTTCCGGAAGTTTTAAAACACACTGAGGTCCGCGTCAACCCAGGGCTGGGCTGTAGAGTGCTGAGTGCCGTGGCCTTTTAGTCGATAGAGACACACTACTGGACAGTGACTTCCAGAAAGACGAGGGACAGGGGCGCCTGAACCAGGCTTTCTGGGGAAGGTGACGTCCGAAGAGTTGCTACATGAAAATGGAGATGTTCTGGGTGGTAGAATAGTTCCTGTAGAGGCCGAGAGAGTAGTAAAATGCGTCAACCCAGAAAGTCGCGTGTGTGTAGATTTGGTCTCTCTGTCCTTTCTTGGGTTATAGCTGACTGATCCCCCCCCTTTTTTTTTTGTGGTCCTCAACGTGTTTCATAACGAATATTTATTTATTTTAAGATTTTATTTTTTTTGACAGAGAGAAATCACAAGTAGGCAGGGGGTGGGGGTAGCAGGCTTCCTGCTGAGAAGAGAGCCCGATGGGGGCTCTATCCCAGGACCCTGAGATCATGACCCGAGCTGAAGGCAGAGGTTTAACCCACTGAGCCACCCAGGTGCCCTACGAATATTTATTTTTTAAAAATGTTTTATTTGTTTATTTGACAGCAAGAGATCACAAGTAGAGAGACAGGCAGAGAGGGGGAAGCAGGCTCCCCGCTGAGCAGAGAGCCCGTTGCTAGGCTCCATCCCAGGACCCAGAGATCATGACCGGATCAGAAGGCAGAGGTCTAACCCACGAGCCACCCAGGTGCCTCTCATTACGAATATTTAAAACACACAACACTAGGAGTGCCTGGGTTGCTCAGTGGGCTAAGCGTCTGCCTTGGGCTCTGGTCATGATCGGGGGTTCTGGGTTTCAGCTCCATCTGGGCTTCCTGCTTAGCTGGGAGCCTGCTTCTCCCTCTTCCTCTGCCCTTTCCCCCTGCTTGTGCACACTCGCTCGCTCTCTCTCAAGTAAATAAATATAAAAAAAAAAAAAACCCCACTGGGTTTTGTTTGCTTCTGTGCTACAGATGTGATAAAAAGAATAGGACACTTTATTTTATTTATTTTTTTTTTTTAAGAATAGGACACTTTAAAAAAAATACATTTTTAACTAGAATCCATACTTTGTATTCATATTTTCTTGGTGTTTAATCTCTTATGTTTGAGCATTCCATCCAGGAATTGCTAAATGCAACTAAATTGCATTTAGTTGCCTTGCTTCTTTAGGCTCTTCTTGCCAGTGACAATTTCTTACACTTACCTTGCTTTTCATGAGTTTGAGAGTTTTCAGGAGTACTGGTCAGGTATTTTGTAGAATGTTCATTTGGGATCTGATGTGTTTCTCATCATTAGAGTGGGGTTATGTGGGGTCTTTTGGGGGATAGGGGTTGGGGGAAGACCTCAGAGGTAAAGTACAATTCTCATCACGTCATATCAAGGGCACACATACTATCAACATGACTTAACTGTTGGTGTTTTAACTTTGATCTCCTGCCTGAGGTAGCGTTTGTCAGGTTTCTCCACTATAAAGTTACTTTTCTTTTTACTCCCTTTCCATGCTCTTGGGAAGGAAGTCACTATGCACAGCCCACATTTAAGGGGTGGAGAGTTAACTTCTACCTTCTAAGAATGGAATATTTACATTAATTACACGCAAAAAAAAATCTTCACAAAGGATGTCTGTTCTTTTATTTCATCATTTTTATCAGTATGGACTCATGGATATTTTATACTTTGGGTTATAATTCAACACTACTTTATTTTGTTGCTGAAATTGTTTCAGCATCTAAAATTTCACTCTTTTTTAGTCTATACATTTCCCTCCCCCTGCCTTTTTGTCCCCCTCATCCCCATTTTTTTTTTTTTTTGGCTTTCTATTTGTTGAAGAAACTGGTCCAGTTGTCCTATAGGATATCTCATATTTTGGATTTGACTGATTATATTGTTTCATTTGTTCCTCACTTCCCCCCTTTCTTATATATTGTATTGACAGCTAAAAGCTTGATTAGATTTACAGTTTATTTGGTGAGAGAGTATGTCTTCAGTGCTATTGTAATGTATACCACCATATCTTACTGTATTCTATCAGGAGCACATGATGTCTAGTTGTCTTCCTTTGGTCCCCTAAGACTGATCAGCAATGTCATCCTGTTCCATCTTAAGATGCCCAATCTTTCCACTACTAGCTTTAGCAGCTCTTGATTATCATTACCTGTATCTACTACTTTTTTTGATAAATGGCAAATAGTGATTATCAAATTTTATCATTCTTTCTCTAATTAGCAGTTATCCTTTCATAAATAACTTCCCCCTTATCAGGAGTTTGGTTACTTGTTCATATACAGGGAAGACATGCTTGATTCTTTCCCTATTTTATGAAAACAAAACAAAACAAAATGACTTGGTTCCCAGCACCCTTCAAAAGTGACCAGTGAGAGGGTGCCTGGGTGGCTCAGTGGGTTAAGCCTCTGCCTTTGGCTCGGGTCATGATCCCAGGGTCCTGGGATTGAACCCTGCATTGGGCTCTCTGCTCAGCAGGGAGCCTGCTTCCCCCTGACCCCTCCGCCTGCTTCTCTGCCTACTTGTGATCTCTCTCTCTGTCAAAGAATTAAATAAAATCTTAAAAAAAAAGTCTCTACTAGAAACATTAAAAAAAAGTTGCCAGTGAGGTACTGTGTGTATGAATACTAATACGAACTTACATTTTCGAACATATTTGATATGCTTCAAATCACTGCAGTCGCTCTAATTGCTACTCAGAATGTCCCATCTTTGGCCAGTGGCAGTCAATCTTCAGATTGACTCCTGAGTCCTTCTGACTCAACCTCATTGGTCTTTTTTTTTTTTTTTTTTAAGATTTTATTTATTTATTTGACAGACAGAGATCACAAGTAGGCAAGAGAGGCAGGCAGGGAGAGAGAGGAGGAAGCAGGCTCTCCAAGGAGCAGAGAGAGCCCGATGTGGGGCTCGATCCCAGGACCCTGGGATCATGACCTGAGCCGAAAGCAGAGGCTTTAATCCACTGAGCCATCAACCTCATTGGTCTTAGAAGACTTCCCTGTTTTTTGACACAAGATGCCTCAAACTCATTTGTCAATTTCCTGTCCCAGACCTGGAATCCCCTGTCTCCCCAAAGATCCCTGGTTCCATCTAGTCAAAAATGGCATTTAGAGACCATAGTCTGGGACTAGGGTTGCTCATTGTTACTGGCTTGTCATAATTGGACTTTTTTCCGTGGACTTAGAGAGGGGAATACGTTTTCTAGAAAGAGAAAAACCCATGAATTCATTCTTCCCAAGTCAAATGAAAGATTACAGGGTGTTTATTCCTTTGATTTTATTTCTTTTCATTTATATTTAAAAAAACCCTCGGTCCTCAGCAGGGCACCTGGATGGCTCAGTCAGTTAAACATCCAACTCTTGATCTCAGCTCAGGTCTTAATCTCATGGTCATGAGTTGAAGCCTCTCATTGTGCTCCACGCTGGGCATGGAGCCTACTTAAAAAAAAAAACAACACCAAAAACACCTTGTTTCCCAGTAGCATTAGCACAAATACTTATTTGCTTTAGTCAAATATATAATTTCAAAATATATAATGTAGGGTCTCAAAAATGTAAACTATGTATTTTTATCAAGATAAAAACCAGTGTTATTACAGACTGTAAGACTAATAAATGCAGTTTAAGATTGTATTGCTGTTCTTTTTCCCTTAGGATACCTGTACCACTGGAGGCATCGAGTAAAAGTACTATTTTACTTTTTTTTTTTTTTTTAAGAGAAATGCAACTTTATTTTATTTATTTATTTATTTGTCACAGAGAGAGGGAGAGAGAGAGAGCGAGCACAGGCAGACAGAGTGGCAGGCAGAGGCAGAGGGAGAAGCAAGCTCCCTGCCGAGCAAGGAGCCTGATGTGGGACTCGATCCCAGGACGCTGGGATCATGACCTGAGCCAAAGGCAGCCGCTTAACCAACTGAGCCACCCAGGCGTCCCCTATTTTACTTTATTTTTAAAAATTTTATTTGTTTATTTGGCAGAGAGATAGAGAGAGAAGCAGAAGTAGAGGGAAAGGCAGACTTCCCACTCAGCAGGGAACCCACCATGGGACTTGATCCCATAACCTCGGGATCATGACCTGAGCCAAACGCAGATGCTTAGCCAACCGCACCACCCAGGTGCCCCAAAAGTACTGTTTTTAACTTGACCTGGAATAATTCTCATCTGAATCAACTGTGCTACCAACATGATATAGTTAGGTTCAATTTGTTTGTTTTCAGTTTTTAGGGATTACTTTCTCACTTTTTTAAATTATGAAAAATTAGATGTTTCCACAGTGCAAAGTATGAAACAGTATACATTCATAGATGTTTGGCTTCCATTTCTGTCCCTTTTACCTTATTCTCTTCTCAACTATCTCAAAGTTGCACACACTATCCTTAATACCTCAACACGTATCCTCTAAGAATAGTCTCCCACCCAAACACAGTGCCATTATCTCAGTAAAGACATTTAACAAAGACACAGTAACATTCTCTAACATACAAGTTTCCCATTCCCAATTTTCAAATTTCCTGTTGTCCCCTAAGTGTACTTTCACTTAAAAAAATTCCATGGTTCGATCAAGACCCACCTTGCATGTGGTCGTCCCCACCCGAGCCCCAATGACTTTCTGAAGATACAGTCGTTTTGTATAAGGTCCCCCAACTTGTCTTGCAGTCTGATAGGTGGAAAATGTATCAAAGTAGGGTTTTTAGTATATGTGCTGCTGAAGCAAGCACTCAAAATAGGGTTTTAATTTGCTTATCTCTTATTATACTGAATTCGAGGATATTTTCTGAGAATCATCCATTCACTTTGCCAACTTTTCTATGGACTTGGAATTCTTTTTTCCACTTTGACATACACATGTGCGCACACACATACACACATCCCTTTATGGTATAAACTGCAAATCCCTCCCCCCTCCCATTTATCAATTTTTACTTTGTTATTATTTTTTTTGCCATGCAAAAGTTCTTAAAATTAATTAATGAATTACTTGATTGATTAAGAGTGTGTTTAAGCACGGGGAGGGGCAGAGGGAGAAGGAGAAAGAGAATCCCAAACAGACTGTGCTGAGCAGGAGCCCAATGCAGGGCTTGATCCTATGACCCTGAGGTCATGACCCAAGTGGAAACTAAGAGTCGGCCGCTCAAATGACTGGGCCACCCAGGCACCCTGCCAAAGTTTGTTTTTATGTTTTCATTAATAATTCCCCTACTGCATCTGGAGTTTGAATCATATTTAGGAAAGTTTGCCCAACTTCTGGTTTATAGAGAACTTCACTTTCATGGAGCTCCCATTCTGTCTGGAGGACAACAAAGGATAAATAAAGTAGAACACAAAGTATGTTAGAAGATGTACTATGGAGGGGTACCTGGGTGGCTCAGTGGGTTAAAGCCTCTGCCTTTGGCTCAGGTCATGATCCCAGGGTCCTGGGATTGAGCCCCACATCGGGGGGGGGGTCTCTGCTCAGCAGGAAGCCTGCTTCCCCCTGCCCCCGCTTGCCTCTCTGCCTACTTGCGATCTCTCTCTGTAAAATAAATAAATAAAATCTTAAAAAAAAAAAAAGAAGAGGTACTACGGAGAAAAATTAAGCAGGGAGGGGGGGACAAGGACTCCCATGATCAGTCTTGGTTAGAAGCCAAGATGAAGAGAGGAGGGGAACACTATGATGGTGTTCCATAGGAACATACATAGGAAAGGAAATATGCTAAAGACATAAAGATGTCAAATCTCCCTCATTTGTAAACTTATTGCAACCCCAGTAAAACTCCTATCTGTGTTCGTATTTGTTCTGGAACCAGGCAGGTTGGGTATAAAGTTTGTTTCGTTTGGAAGAAAAAATTAGCAAGAAGAGACAGAGAAGCCTTGAGAAATTAGAGCAAGACAACAACCAGCCATTTCAGATCCTAAAACATGATAAAACCTTTATAGTTAGAACACGGTGGGGATAGCATATGAGAATCACAGACAACAGACTTGGAGAGAATCCAGATACAGTCTGATTAATCACAGACATTTAGCATACAAAGAGGTGGCATCTCAAATCACCTGAAATCATATTTTATGTAAGTGGGTAAAGTTTTACCTTATAAGTTGAAGAATAATTCATGGTGAAATGCACAGACTTAAAGAGTATAGCTAGATGAGTTCTGACATCTATTCTTACTACCTTCAAATGTAATCCATTTTCAACTCTAGAAAGTTCCCTTGTCTCCTGACCCTTGGTTGATCCCTGCTACCCACCTCTCCTTCAGAGGTGACCACTGATCTGAGAATTTTAAGTGCTATTGGGATTTATGTAAAATAAGACAAAACTGGATCCATTTGGATATATTCCAAATGACTTCAGAGATTTAAATGTAAAAAAGGAAACAACGTAAAAACTAGAAGACAACCTTGAGCTCAGGGCCGTTCCCCCAGCTCTTGCCTCCTTCTGGCCCCAAGCCCCCTCACAGGCCCTCTTCAGATCCCCACATGCGTCCCTCTAATCACCTTCACAGAGTGTGTGCAGCGTTCTAGCTAAAGTCACACCTCCTACCGCCTGCTTTCTTTTTCTCCAGAGCTGTTATCTCCCAGCATACTCCATGTTTGCTCACTTCACTTGTCAGGGGTCTGCTTCCCTGGGCTGAACAACTTCCCGAAGGCTGGGACTTGCGTGCACTTTGTTCAGTGCCGGATCTTCAATGACTTTTCGCTGACGATGGCAGTGATGAGGGGAGTTTCAGGGGGACCTAGGGTGGGGTCCAGAGTACCCCATTCTCTTGGCTTTGATGCAATGAAAGGACAAGTCCAAGGCAGTTGAGAGGAACAGAAACACCTGTGAGGGGGACAGCAAGTGTGGGTAGAGACAGTGGGCTGACACATCCAGGCGATGCTCTCTTCCAAAGATCTCACAGAGGGGTGAATATGAAGCCCCTGACTTCTGTCTGCGGCTCCTTTTCATTTGCACAGCTGCTGCAGGGCACCTTGGGCCCGGACCCAGCGCAGCCGCCACTGGGGCAGGGACAGGCCCTGGCAGAGCTCCTCGGACAGGGCAGCTTGGCCTGGCTGCTCCCACCTGGGGGAAGGGGATAGCGTCACAGGAAGGCCTGGGCCTCTAGACACTCAGCCTCCCCCCCAACACCATGGCCTGCTTGTCACCAGCCACACATCGCCCCCCACACCCTGCCCAAGTTCTGCCCGTTCCACCTGGCTCAGCACCCTGCCCGCTCCCCCCATATCCTCCCCCTCCGCCCTGCACCACATGCCCTTCTCACCAGTCCTCCACAACCCCCTGTAGCTTGGGGATTCGCTCCAGCGCTTGTTTCAGCACGTTCTCCAGCTGCTTCAGAGCCTGCCCCAGATTGTCTTTCTGTTCCTTTTCCTGGGATGCCCGGATCTGCAGCAGCTCTGCGGGTGAGAAACCCGGGAGACAGCACTGAGTGCTTGGGCTGTCTGGTGCCTTATGGTCAGTGGGTCACCAAGTCTCCAGTCACCTAGTCAGGACCTCAGCATGTCTCCCAGATCTCTCCCTCCTTCCAGGTCCTCACCTCAGGGGCAAGCCCACCATCCCACCGGACTCATCCTGGGTACCTTCTTCCCTCCTTGACAGACCATCCATCTCCTTGGCCCATCCCTCCCCTTCCTCCACCTTCCCTGCTTGCCCTCCAGCCTCCCTCCTAGGCTCCAGGCCTCAGCCTCCCATTCTGGTCCATTCTCTACATGGCAGCCACAGTGATCTTTCTAAAGCATAAATCTGATCCTCTTCTTCTTCTGCATGGAACCCTTCAAGGCTCCCTAGTACCCCCAAGACAAGAGTCTGAGCTCCTCAGCCTAATACTTGAGGGTCTGCACTATCTGCCTCTGCTACTACCCAAACCTTGCCCATCCCTCTGGGCCCACTCGAGACACCACGTTTCCTCTTGGGAGCACTTCCCTGTGTTCTTCACCCCAAGGCTTCCTCCTTAGACTACTATAGCCTGACATTCCAGCAGTGTTTCCCCCTGGAGATGTGACCAGGTCTAGTCCCTCTTCACAGGTCCAAAACAGGTCCATCTCAGAGCAAGTACAGATCAGCAGTGCAGTCTGGGCCTGGCTCCTGACTCCACTCCATTCTTGCCTGACCTCAGGCCCGACACTTGCCCTTTCTTCAGCCCCTCCTGTGGTCAAGTGTAATAGTGAGGCAGGGGGCAGACTGGGACATGCTGGAGTGGGACCTGTAAGGCTTGTTGACAAGTTGAAGGTTGGGAAGGGGGCGGGTAGCGAGCTAGGAGGAATTAAGCATGACTTTTGGGTGGCTGGCCTCAGTAAGGAGAGTGGGGTCATTTGCTGAGGGAGGGAAACAAGGCAGAAGAAAAACAAAACTGCCTTTCAGAACAGAGAGAACTATGTTCTGCTACAGACATGCTAAAGCCCAAGAAGCCCACAAGATGGGATGATTCTGTGCCATAACATGGGCCGTTCCCGCACAGCTCCCTGGTCATCGGAGAGGGGAAGGCCTTTCCAAAGGCCCGGAAATGGTCTTTTCCTGCTTTGCTGATGCCACCCCAAGTCATTTCTCATCAATACACCTCTCCTATATACCCTTTGATTCTGTGCTCTTTGCTTCTACCACTGGGATCCCTGGGGATGGGCAGCTCTGGCCTTTCTCCCCATTGAGCTCTCGGGGCCGGCAGCTGGAAGGTATCTAGCAAGTGCTTCCTGAGGGAATCTAGCAAGGAACAACTTTCCTGAGTTTGTTTCTTCATCTGTAAATTGGGTCTTAATAATCCCTACCTTTGGGGGCACCTGGGTGGCTCAGCCAGTTAAGCATTTGGCTCTTGATTTTGGTTCAGGGCTTGATCTCAGGGTTGTGAGACTGAGCTCCATGTCGGCTTCTGTGCCGAGGATGGAGCTCGCTTAAGATTCTCTCTCCCCACCTTCCCCTCCCCGTTCCTCTCTCTCAACAACAACAAACATCCTACCCTCACCATAAGGACTGAAAGAGACTGCAAATGCGCAGACAAAATGATCGTAATCGTACCAGAGGCACATAGCGCTTACTGAATGCCATGCATTGTTCAGTGCCCTGTTTGGGTAACTGGACTGAGTCTTCCCAGCAACTCTATAAGGTACTATGATTATGCTTACTCCACTGAGGAGGAAATGGAGGCACTGGTAGATCACATAGCAGGAAAGAGGTAGGGCTGAGAGGAGTTTAACTCCAAAGCCCAACTTTTAATTACTCTCATATCCTACTGGATGGTGATACATGAGTACCTGGCAATTTGATGGGTAGGATCACCTGGTTAGGAGTACAGACACATGTCAGACTGCCTGGATTTAAATCCTAGCTCTGCTACCTGGGCAGCCAGCAAGGCTTAGTGCCTCCATAAAAGGGGCAAATGGCAGTGCTCACCCCATGGGGCTGCTGTGCAGATGAAACGATTGAACACACTGAAAAGCACTCAGCACACAGTAGGCCCTGTGTCTGCAATGGATGTTTGGGATTTCTTCTGGAGGCTGATGGCCCCGGGACTGGGCAGGGATGCTGGTTGTGAAGGCAGGGCAGGGCTTACCCTGGGTGGATGGTCCTGGTGGCAGGCTGGTCTTCACGTGCAGCAGATCCCAGCACCGGAGACTCTGCTGGTCCTGAAGGAACAGAAGGTCCTGGCGAAGAGAGGCGGCCTTTGGGAGGAGCAGTTCCGGAGCCTGGAGGGAGGGGGAAGGATAGTTACTTCCTGCGGGAGGAGAGGTGGGAAGACAGGTCCTAGGGGACAGGCACTCACCTTCCCTGCAGGCAGCCCCAGCATGTGGCTCAGCACTATGAGGCTGGAGCCCCTCGGGGACGCAGGATGCAGCTGGTGGATGGATGGCAGGACCGTGGGCAGGGGCTGTAATCTGGGGGGGAAGTCCAGGCTGGGTGGGCTACTTGGAGGGAGGTTAGGATTCCAGAGGTTGAGGGGCTGAGAGGTGGCCTCAGGAGGCCCAGAAACTTGGAGATGGGTCTGGGGACTAGGATTCCAGAGTAGGACTGAGACCTGAGGGTGAGGTCTGACAGCTTGGGAACAGTGGAGGCCCAGGATTATTTTTTTGGTATGGAATCAGGGAGTGATAGTCACCCACAGAAGGAGCTTAAGGGGGTGGCTCCAGTCTTACCCTTCAGGGCTGTGCCGAAGCAGGGGACCCAGCAGAAGGTGGGGAAGATGCCGGGCTTCCTCCTCCAGACAGCGAAGCAGCTCCTGGCTCTGTGGTGCCACCACCTCAGATGTGGGGACCACTTTTCGCTGAACCAGAGCCAGCACCTGTGGGGAATGAAAGGGATGCAAGGGGCAGCCTGGAGCCCCCTGGCACTTCTAGGAGCATTTCTAGGAGCCCCAGCCCTACCCAGATCTTGCCCCAACTCCCATCTCACCTCTGCAGGGCTCCGGCACAAGCGTGTCTTGCTGGCTGAGTTGCCCTTGATGAGCAGGCGGACCTGTTCCTGTGTCTCCTCCTGGGCAACCATGAGGCCACCAAGATGGGTGGCTTTTACTTCCCACCTCCCAGCCTCTATCCCTGCCCTCCCCTTTGCACAGGTCCTGCTGCCTCCTAGGAGACTGACCCTGGGCCTCTCCACACCATTGGAGGCCCAGTTTTGGATCCTAAGGCTCCCAGCCTCTCTCTGGCCCTCATTCAGGCACTGCCACGTCCCCCAGGGCTGGCCTCTCACCACCAGCCGGCGCCAGTGTAGGATCCGCTGCTGTTTGGCCTGTAGCTCCTGCAGCAGAAGCTGCCGTCGCCCAGCCACCTCCTCCAGCTCCTGGCTCTGGGCACGCAGGGCCTTGAGCTCTGCCCATAGGCCACAGCCCCGGAGCCCCAGCATGAAGGCCTGCCTGGGGCACAGCAGAAAAGAGCCAGGGAAAGATGACTAAGACTCCCAGTGGAGGAGGCAGATGGGATCTGTAAGGACGCACAAGGAGCTACAAACACAGGGAGACAAACCAGGAGAGCAGGGAGGCAGAACTGGGAGCCACAGGAGCAGAAAAAGTCTAGTATTCTGAGACCTCTGGGAAAGAGATGCCCTAGAGGTCTCTGCTGAGAAAGCCCCCTCACCTCTCACTGGATCCTGGGGCACATCTCTCCACTTCCTCCACCAGGCCTTGGAGGCGCTGGGTCAGGGTTTGACGCTCCTTCAGAAGGGGGCCCCGCTGGGCAACCAGCACACCCACAGCCCGCCAGCCCTCCTGGGGCAAGAGTACAAAGTCAGGGTGGGCATGATCCCTGGGGGTGAGGGGATCAAGTGGGCCTCGGGATGGGAAGGGGATGGAGTCCTGGGAAGGATGCCTGGGGGTCACCTGGATGAGATGCACCATGGATGGCAGGGCCTGGCTGGAGTCTGACTGGTCTGGTGCCTGGGACCTGGGGGTGGGGTAAAACTGCTGAGGGAGGAGTCCCCCCCTTGCCTGGGCTCTTGGGGGTGGCCAATGTCAGCCCACCTGCCAGACTGATCACTGAGTTTCAGGTTCACCCCCATCAGCAGGTGACTGTGCTTGGTCCGGAGTTTGTTCCGGCTTACCCATCCGCCCGCCCTGCCCGGCCCGTAGGAGCACGCCACTCCACACCTGTCCATCTCTGTATCTTGGAGCCCATCTGGACTGCACAAGGACCGAATCTCTGCCTCCCGCTCTGCAGCCAAGTGCTCCAAGGAGGCCAGGACATGGCCCGGAGGATGGTTTGTCAGCAGTGTCTGGCGAGGGAAAGGGTGAAGTAGGGCTAGATGGGGGCGGGGCTATGTGCTGGGATCCATGGTGATAAGGTAGGATCAAGAGTTGGGTCCTCGCACCCTGAGGTTTGCTCATGGGGCAGAAGGTGAGGCCCTCCTTACCTCCACAGAGCTAAGCCACTGCTGGTAGGAAGCTCCAAAGTAGTCATCTCGAGGGGTTCTGTGGGGTTGGGGAAGGGGACAGAGAATATTACAAGACACATCAACTCTCCCTCTACTGATCACCACTACCCTGTAAGGTGGGGGCTATCACTGTCCCCGTTTTAAGGATGAGGAAACCAAGTCCATCTATGCCTGCTAGACTTGGGTTCACCAACCAGCTGCCCTTAGGGTCTTTTACATGTGCTATTTGTCTAGAATATTGTCTTAACCTTTCATCCTGGCTAAGCCTCCTCACCAGAGAACCTGTCCTCCCTGACTCTTTAAGTGAGGAAGGTGTCTTCTCTGGGGACCTGGAGTCTCTCAGGCTTCCCCACCCCCAACAGCCCTAATCACCCATGTTGCCACCATCTGTGATGTATTTGTCTCTTCTTGGTCTCAGCCTGAGAGCCCTGTCAGGGCAAGGCCTGGGGCTGACACAGTCCAGAGTCTGAGTGTCTGAGGAATGAACAGACGAGTAACTCCCCGCCTAAAGCCCAGGTTCTTGTCAGAGTCTGTGGAGCCTGGATGACACTCACGGGACGCTGCCTCCCTTGGCCTGAGGAATTAGGAGTTTCTGTAAGAACTGGGTCCGGAGGGCGCAGGCTGTTCGGACTTCACCCTGGGAAGAAGAGGATGGGGCGTGAGGGCAACCCAGGGGCCCACCTGACCTGACTCCCCACTCGTTTCCCCATGGCTCAGGACTCTTACCAGGACCACAGGTTCGAGGCCTAGGGCTGCTGATGTCAAGGGTCCAAAGGTTATATCTACTTTGGCCTTCCTGGAGAGAAAAGTAGAGTTAGAGTAGGGGTCACTGGGAAAAGGGAGCTAGAACGGATGTGTCTCTATCTGCTACAAGGCTAGTCACTGAGCCTGGATCTTAGGGGGCACCTCTAAAATCAGGCCACTGACACTTCCTGGCTATATTAGCTTCCTCACTGGCCTCTGCTCTTGCCCTCTGCAGTTTATTTTCCATCTAGTAGTCAATGATCCTGTTAAAACTTCAGACAAATCATATCACCTTGCTGCCCAAAACCCTCGGAAAAAATGTAATGTTTTCCCGTCACATTCAAAATAGTAATAATGGGTATTAGAAGCTCTTCTAAGCACTCTGCATCATTTAACTTACTTAATTATCATACCTACTCTATAAAGTAGGTTTAAATTAATCCCCAATCCATAGAGCTTATGAACTGAGGCACAAAAAAGCTAAGTAGTTTGCCCAAGGTCACAGAGCTGTAAGTGGACAGGCTAAGGCATGTACCCAGCCTCCGAGTAAAATTCCGACGCCCCCGTGGCACTCTGTCCACCTCTCTGACTTCACCTTCTCATGCCCTCCCTTTTGCCTGTGAAACTGAAGTTGAACTGGCCTCCTGGCTGTTTTTCCCATATGCCAAACTCAGCACCTCTGCCCTTCCTGCCCCTTTCCATGGAGATTCCTTCCACAGCTCAGTGTTGCCTCCTCAGAGAGGGCTTCTCTGACCATCCTCCCTGGAGTATCATCTCCCTCGTCTTTACTATCACACCACCTTTTTATCACAGCACTTATCTCTCCCTGCAATTAGAGTCTGCGTCCTAGTTTATCATCTGGCTCCTCTGCATCAGAGTATAAGCTCCAGGAGGCAGGTACTTGTCCCTTATTTACTGTTCTTTCCCTAGAACATTCTCTAGATATATGGTTGGGACCATTCTAAGCACTGGAAATATAAGTGGCTGAGATGAGAAAACTTTCTGACCTCACAGGCTTTAAATCCTAAGGAGCGGAGCTCAGAATTCTGGAACCCAAGAAGGGGTCAGGGTAGAGCAATGAGGTCTCTATAGAAAATGTCTGCCTGCCCCACCTGGTGAAGGCTGGTCCCTGAGAACCTGAGGCCCACCTCTCTATGTCCTGTAGACGCGTCAGCTGATTCTGCAGCCGCTGCACGGGATCTTGCAGCCCACGCTGCTGCCTTCTCATGGCCCCAGCTTGGGCCTGGAGGAGGAGAGCACGGCGTTGGGTGTCTTGAATGCTCTGCAGGGCTTGCTCCAGGGCCATGTCTGTAGGAGAAACGTGTGGCTATCAGCAGTTCCCACACCTCTACTCTGTTGCTCATCTTCCCAGCCCCATAGGTCACCCTGAGCTTCGGTCTCTTGCTCCATCAGCTCCAGGCTCTGGTCTAATTCCTGGATCTCTGCCCGCAGGTGAGCAACAGTGGCTTCCAGCTCCAGCTTCCGATGGGCCTGGTGGGATCAGGTGCAGAGTCAGATGCATGGCCTGGCTGGGGCTTGGCCTGGACTGACTGCTATTTGGGGAGCACTGCTCTCCTTGCCTACACAGGGAGGTAGCAGAGGGTTTATTATTTTTAAAGATTTTATTTATTTATTTGACAGACAGAGATCACAGGTAGGCAGAGAGGCAGACAGAGAGAGGAAGGGAAGCAGGCTCCCTGCTGAGTAGAGAGCCCGATGTGGGGCTCGATCCCAGGACCCTGGGATCACGACCTGAGCCAAAGGCGGAGGCCTTAACCCACTGAGCCACCCAGGCACCCCAGCAGAAGGTTTATTGTGAGAAATTTCTGTGTCTGATCCTCTGGGCCTAGAAGAACACAGGGTACTATCTGGCCTCCTCCTTCCTCCTGGGACTGCCTCCCCTATCGTCCTAACCCATGTCCTGTCTCTGCACGGATGACACTACATCTCTGCCCCAGTTCTCACCTCCCCACTGAGCACCACATCTAGGGGCCCCAAGGTCTTCTGGAAACCTCCCCCTACATAGCACTGGGGCCCCTTGCACACAAGAGGTCCTACACTGGCCTCAGTATATCTTCGAAACCAGTCCTTTCTCCCATCTCCTCTCACCAGATTGGATGCCGCATATCCATGTCCCCTCAACCTCCAGCTCATGCCTGCCTCCCTTGGACTGTTAAGTCCTGTGAGTGTGGGGATCAGGGCTGTCTTGTGACTCAGTAGTCCCCAGCATCCCATAACACAAGGCTGAGCCTAGAGCAGAAATCTACAAGTCCTCTTTTTGGATAAAAGAAAATCTTATAACACATGCTTCTCACCTCTGGACTGTCCTGGTGGCCATACCTGAGGAAATGAGGCCAGAGTTAGAGGATGACAGGGACTTCCAGGGGAGACAAGTGGTGTGAGGCTGTGGGTGAAAACACAGCTGTATGGGACTAGGGTTAACAGAAGGGAATAGCTTTTAGAACCATTTACCAGAGTAGGTTTCCCCGGATCTTCTTGACACTCCTACAGTGGAAAGGCAGAAGGAAGAGGTGTTACTGTGGGGCTTGCCTGTGTCCCCTCCCCGTCACAGCCTCCCTCATGTGGCCAGGCTCACCTCTGGCTGTGCACGTGTCGCAAGACATAGGCCCAGATGTCGGCCCCTTGGCCCAGACACAGTCTGTGGGGAGAGTGTGTAAAGGTACACCTCGGGCATCACAAAGGGTGGCTCACCCTTATTCCCAGGGTGATTCCAGTGGGTAAAGTTTTTACTAGGGAATTCTCACTTCTGGGGGGAAAGAGAGTCCATACTTTTTGGGGTGAGATAGTCCCTTCTGGGGAGTTCTTGGTCACTGAGTTG
>PISX010014829.1:39991-51954 GCA_004024625.1 Mellivora capensis
AGGCAGAGGAAGGCGGGTCTTCAGAGAGGGGTGGGGTTCTCACCCCGGTAGACCACCTCGAGGGTTGGGAGTGCTCACTCTCAGAGCGTCCCTCACCTGCGCAGCGTCGACTCAGGGGCTTGGGCTGCGACGGGCGCTCCCATCTCTTCCGTCGCCCAGCAGCCCAGTTCCCGCGCTTCCTGCATTAACTCCATGACAGCTCCGCTCTCCGGCTTCCCGCACCCTCTTGAAGTGTGGCGCCCACCTCTGACGTCACGAGCGCGCCGGCAGTGACGCCATCGGTGGCCAGGCGGACTAGGGTCTCGCTGCCCCGCTGCCCCGCAGAGCAGTGCCCAGTCTCTCGCTCCTCCGGGTTGGGTAGCTTCGAGTGAAGAGAAACGGTGAGGCTCGTTCGCTTTCCTCGTCCTCCCGCTCACCACCAAGTGCCCCTTAAGAGGCAAAAGGTTCCAAATGCCTCCCTTTGATTCTCTTGACAAAATGAGACTTTCATCCTGGGAGGCCAGGTGCGGAGATGTCAAACTTACTGCTCCTTGATTTCAGAAACAGGGTGTTTCAGGTCTGAGTGAGGAGGGATAGGGGGCCGATAGCACGACCCTGATATCTCCTCGGCATGCATTCTTCCAGGTGTTCCTCGTCTTTACCATTTCATAACATTCATGAGCCGACACTGCAGTGGGTGAGAGAGACCCAGTCTCCATGCTACGGAGCTCAGGTTCAGTGGGGGACTTAGACGGATCACCATCACCAGGTAGGGATGGTGGAAAATAAACAACAGGAGTGGGTCAGTTTGGGACACAGGGAATGTCAAAGGTCTGTGAGCTGCCCCAGAAAGCACTGGATACTGGGAGTGGAGTTCTGGAGAGCCCTCTCAGCCTCATTCAGGGTCCTGAGAAATGGCAACATTCAGGGACTTTTCACTGAACATGCTTAGGTCACCACTCTCCTCGGTGTCTGGTACAAAGCCTGACTCTCTAAGTAGTTATTTAGTAAATGAGGGGAGAGATGGTGGGGTGAGAATAAAGCTGGGGACAGGATGAGGTATGGGGGTGGAGGGCAATTGTGGACCATATAGGGCTGTGGAGCAGAGAGGAGACAGCTGAGTGAGTGGGTCCAGATTGTGATTGGCTGTAGAGGGTGGGGCATCCAGGGTGAGGTCCAGGGCTCTGGGCTGGGGAGCAGACCTTGAAATGCAGATGTGAGAGAAGGGACAACTCTGGGGGAAATGTTGATAACAATGTGGGACCCTGTGGGTGTGAGGAGTCAGAGAGACATCCAAGGGTTGGCGGAGCCTTTGGCCCAGGGATAAAGGGACCATGGGATTATCATTAAGATAGCAAATTTTGGCGAGAAGCTGAGTCCAGCTTCAAGTGTTTCATAAGGGCTGAGAAGCATAAGAAGGTGCAGGGGCTGCTGTAATCCAGGTGGGTTTCCTGGAAGAAAGAACAGCTGCTATTCCACAGTGCCTAATTCTCAAAAGGTGCCATTTTGTTCAAACATTGCCACGCTTCTGCCTTTTGTGGGGTGTTTTGCTATTAAAAAACAAAATCAGTTAGACAGCATGTCTGCCATTGGTCTATGAGCCTTTCAAGGCTCATAGCGCTGGCTGTTATGAGAATGATGAGACAAATCACAGACTGGCAGAAATATTTGCAAAACACATACCTGATGATGGACTTGTATCTAAAATATACAAAGAACTCTTAAAACCCAACCATAAGAAAACAATCTGCTTAAAAATGGACAAAAGTTATGAACAGATATCTCACTGAAGAAGTACAGATGGCAAATAAGCATGAAAAGTTGCTAACCATGATGTCATTAGGGAATTGCAAATTAAAACAACAATGGGATACTTCTACACACCTATTAGAATGTCTAAAATCCAAAAAATTGACACCAAATGCTGTTGAGGATGCGGAACAACAGGAACTGTCCTTCGTTGCTGGTGGGAATACAAAATGATACAGCCATTTTGGAAGACAATCTGAAAAGGCATTAAACTCTCTGACCACAAATATATGGCATTCTAGGAGAGGCCAAACTATAGAGACCAGTAAAAAGATCAGTGGTTGGGGCGCCTGGGTGGCTCAGTGGGTTAAGCCTCTGCCTTCGGCTCAGGTCATGATCCCAGAGTCCTGGGATCGGGCCCCGCGTCGGGCTCTCTGCTCAGCAGGGAGCCTGCTTCCCCATCCCTCTCTTCCTACCTCTCTGTCTACTTGTGATCTCTGTCTGTCAAATAAATAAAAAATATTAAAAAAGAAAAAAAAAGATTAAAAAAAAAGATCAGTGGTTGCCAAGAGATCATGAGATGGGGGTAGGGATGGAAAGGTGAAACTATTTTGTGTGGTATTGTAATGGTGGGTACATGATGTTATGCATTTATAAAAAGCCATAGAACTGTACAGTACAGAGTGAGCCTTAGTGTAAAATATGGACTCTAGTTAGTAATAACATTTCACTATTGGTCATCAATTGTAACAAACTCCTGCAAACATACTCCTGTAAGATGATAATAATAGGGGAAAATGGGTGTGGAGGGACAGGAAGTATATGAGAATTTCCTTGACTTTTTGTGTAACTTTCTGTAAGCATAAAGCTGCTCATGAAAAATAAAATCTATTAAAAAAATAATTGGTTGATGGGCCTCTGGGTGGCTCAGTGGGTTAAAGCCTCTGCCTTCGGCTCAGGTCATGATCCCAGGGTCCTGGGATGGAGCCCTGCATTGGGCTGTCTGCTCAGCAGGGAGCCTGCTTCCTCCTCTCTCTCTGCCTGCCTCTCTGCCTACTTGTGATCTCTGTCTGTCAAATAAATAAATAAAATCTTTTAAAAATTGGTTGAAAGTTGGAATATTTTTTAATGAAATATCTACAACCATGATGTAATGACAACTGATCAGATGCACCTTGACTGAAACTATAACATAAAAGGATTCTCAAAGTTTTGGAAGAAAGGCTAAAGCCAAATAAGAGGTAGCTGCTACCAGTTTCCCCTCCAACTCTAAAATTTTAAAAAGCCACCTAGAGGTTATGAGACACATGCATTCAAGGTGCCTCTGCTTGAGAGCAGAGCTGCTCATGTTTCCATCGCCCCAGCAGCCACTGACGGATCTTCTCTCCAGTCTCTGTGCATGGCTTTGTCATGTATCGGCTTGACTAGGCTGAATGAGCTGTATCTTAGAATTACCTTCTCCATATGCGTTCGGTTAGGGTGGACCAATAGAGATTCTTGGGCAAGATGTGGAGGGCAGAAGTGAAGCAGCTGCCATTTTATAGATCACACAGGTTGTCGCTGGCTGGCTGCTGGCTCGTCAGGTTTGCATAGGGCAGCAGCCAGGCCAGCAACTGTTTCACCTTTTTCTGGATCTTCCTCTCAACTTCTCCAGCTCTGGGCCAGGTGTGTGTTTGGCTCCATGATGAAGGATGCCAGCTTCTCCCAAGGATGCGCATACCACCAAAGGCAGAGGCCAGCTTACACCAGCTTGTCCTAGCTTCTCCCCATTTTACATCTGTTTTCCCTTCCTAACTGCCCACCCTCCGTACTTCGAGTGTCGGCATCCGACACTAAGACCACAATGTTAGGAACTGCTTCGTAACTCCCAACTGCATAAGGTTAAATCCCAGCGCATCCATCCATCCATCTATCCATCTATCTATCTGCCTGCCTATCTATCTATCTATCTATCTATCTATCTATCATCTTCGATTTCCCCTAGTGGTTCAGCCTCTCAGATGGAGCCCTGATACACTCCGTAAGCAGAGACTCTTGGTGTCTGTGGAGTTATTGTTACCTCAAGCTGCTGTTCATGGAGGAAGTTGCAGTGGGTTTCCTCTTCCTCTCCCGCATAAGAAGAGGATGTTTTCTTCTCCATTCCCCAAAAGGCTGACGCAAAAATGTGAGATTGGCATCTTATTCGCAGAAAGAAGAAGTAGAAGTCATATTTGTACCCCTACCAAGTTCAGTCTGTTCAATCTACAAATGACAAAATGATTATCATCCCCAAACTGAGATCGTTAACCTGTATTCTGCTCCTGACCCGTTTGACAAGCTTCAAGCTCTCACATTATGCCTGTAATTCGCTGCTTACAGGGTTTTCAAGGATCAGCATCCAGGGGCTTGCTAGAAATGCAGAATCCCTTGCTCTTCCACTCCTGGACTTACTGAATCAAAACATGCATTTTGACCAAATCTGTCAGTGATTTGTATGCATATTAAAGCTTAAGAAGGTGCCATCTACAATGACTTTGGGGGGATAAAACCTTTATTAGCATTAATACCCAGAGATGGATTCTTATCACTGGCTTCTTAGATATACAGTTTTAAAATTTATGATGAATATCTGGCACATTTTAGACCATCCTGCTCTAATTTCCTCATGACATTTGGCCTTTTTATGACCATTAACTGAAACATCAACTGGGCCAGCTGAGAGACCCAGAAGGTGAATCTTAGAAAGTGAAGAGCTGGAAATTTATGGCAGAAGTCACTAAGGATGCTTCAACACCCAAAGCAACAACTCTGTACCAAGTGTGTCCACATATACTAAGAGTAGGAAATACACACAGGATTGATTTACAGCATCACGAGTTTGGTGGTTTCTTTCAGGGATGGAGAGCGGGAAGAAGGAACAGAAGGGGGAAGGGTTTAATTTGCATCTACAACATTTTATTTCTAAAAAGAAGAGATCTGGTGCAAGTATAGGAAAATGTTTTCATCTGGGAAATGTGGGTGGCACATGCAGGTCTATTAGACTTATTTCTGCACAGTCTGTAGATTTGAAAACTTTTTTTTTAAGATGACATTTTTAAAAGATTTTATTTATTTATTTGACAGAGATTACAAGTAGGCAAGAGAGGCAGGCAGGGAGAGAGAGGAGGAAGCAGGCTCTCCGAGGAGCAGAGAGCCCGATGTGGGGCTCGATCCCAAGACCCTGGGATCATGACCTAAGCCGAAAGCAGAGGCTTTAACCCACTGAGCCACCCAGGCACCCCTAGATTTGAAACCCTTATCTAAATTAAGAAATTAAACATTTTAAAACAGTGGGGGATACATTCTAGGTGTCCTGTGGGTGGATGAGAGGAGGAGACAGGCCACGGCAGGGAACCGAGACAGGTGATGACAGAGTTGAGGCTTAGCAGGGGGCTGGTGGGAGAGATGATCCAGTTGAGTGGAGGACGCTTATCCCTCAGTTAAGCCCTTTCCAGAGAGGAAAGCTGTGTTCTCATTGGGACATTACCTGTCAAGGTTCCCTCTCTCCCACCTCTGGGATTTTCTTCCTCCTGTGTCCCCTACCTCCATCACCCTTCTTCATTATCTTAAATGGCTACCTCTTCCTCTGTCTTTAGGTCTTACCTCAGATGTGCCCTTCTTTGCAAGCCTTCCCTGACCACCCCCCCACCCCCAGTTGGTTGGATTAACTTCTCTGGACTCTCAAAGGTAAGCCTCTCTCTGATGAAAAATGCCCTACGCCTGGGTGGCTCAGTGCGTTAAGCCTCTGCCTTTGGCTCAGGTCATGGTCTTAGGGTCCTGGGATCGAGCCCCGAATTGGGCTCTCTGCTCTTTGGGGAGCCTGCTTCCCCCGCCCTGCCTGTCTCTCTGCCTCCTTGTGACCTCTCTCTCTCTGTCAAATAAATAAATAAAATCTAAAAAAAAAAAAGCCCTAAAACCCAAGGTAGTGTTTTTCCTCCCAAACAAAAAATATCTTGGCACATGTGGTTTAGAAAGTGTCCTGGTTTATCCTGATTCAGGTGAAGTATGATCCAGAGGCTCAAACACTGGAAGGCAATTATTATGAGCAAAGACTCTGCAGTCTGACTCAATGGGTTTGAATCCTCATTCTGTCACTCAGGCTAAATGATCTAGGGCAAGTTTCTCAATCTCTGCAGCCTCAGTTTCCTCATTTATGAATTAGGCACAATAATAATAGCTGTTTTTAGTATTGTTGTGGGGTCTAAATGAGATGATATGTATAAACTCCTTGAACAGTGCCTGCACACAGTTGACACTCAGTGACTGTCATGATGGTGATGATGGTGGTATCACTGGGGACCCAGTGCCTGGCTCCCCTTCCTAGCACTTGTTTCTATTTTGGCTTCTCTTTCATCCTAGCAGTTCCAGGCTCTTCTGCCTGGTTGTAAAACGACTTACCCTCCACCATCTGAAGGGGAGAAAGATGTGGTTTTAGAGGGTAACGTGGGAGAGAGGGGGCTTCCTTTCTTTACCAAAAGCTCCAGAAACCATTTATCCAAGTCTCATTTGCTCAGACGGGGTCACATGCCCACTCTGAGCCAGCCTGTAGCCAGAACATGGCTCCCAAATCTTAGAATGACCGCTATGCCATACCTCCCCAGACTTGTTTCTCTCCCACTTCCCCAGATCACACCAGGGCAAATCTGTGATTCCAGGTCCTGAGGCCAAAATTCCCTCTTTATCTTACACCTACATCATGTATCAGCAATTCCTCTTTACCTGTCAAATTCATCGAGGTGTTTCCCTTCTTCCCCACTCTTCCCTAATATACCATCACCTCCCGTCAGGAAAATCACAGCAGTCTCCCTGCTGTCATCTCTTCACCATAGTCGGCTCTCCTCCAGGGTCCTAAAGAGCCTATTAACACCTGAGCCAGCACATGTCACTTATCTGTTCAATGTCTGTTCATGGCACTTAAAGTAAAGCACGCTCCCTTTGATCTTGCCTCTGTTACTTTCCTGACTTCATCTCTAACCATTTCCTACCTTATTTTGCTTCAGCTATACTAGCCTCCTTACTATAGCTCAGAAATATCAGATGGGCTCCTCCCTCCAGGCCTTTGCACTAGCAGTTCCATCTGCCTGAGACTCTCACCACAGATATATGTCTGGTTTCCTCTCTTAAGTCCCACAAGCCTTTGCTCAAAAGTCAGATCCTAATTGGGGCATTACCTGCCTCCCTATTGAAATTATAGCTCTTCGCCCATCTTCAATACTTCTGATCACCCTTGCCATGCTTTACTTTTTTCTACAGTACTCTTTTTTTTAAAGATCTTTTTAAAAAAAGATTTTATTTATTTATTTATTTATTTGGAGAGAGAGATCACAAGTAGACAGAGAGGAAGGCAGAGAGAGAGAGGGGGGGGAAGCAGGCTCCCTGCTGAGCAAAGAGCCCGACACAGGGCTCGATCTCAGGACCCTGAGATCATGACGTGAGCTGAAGGAGGAGGTTTAACCCACTGAGCTACTAAGGCGCCCCTTCCACAGTACTCTTAATATTTTTCTTACTTAAGTTTATCATCTTTCACACGCCACCAGAATGGCACTGTGGGAGACGCACAATAAAACTTTGCCGAATGAAAGAATAAATGAAAGGACAGCTCACAATCCCATCTGGTGGTGAGCCTGTCTTCTCCATTGGACTGAAGATGTCCTGAGGACAGGGACGGGATCTGTATTGGTCATTGTTGTGTCACCCAGTGCAGAGCCAGGCATGGAGGGGGTTGGAGGTCCTAAAGATAGACAGCCTGCAAAGGATGTCTGCAAAAGATTCCTATGAGCAGATCTTTGTCAGATGGAACGTACAGACATGTTGGATTTCCTCTTCAGGAGAGCTGGAAAGCACCTACAAGAGTTCTCACAGGGAGGAGGAGAGAACCCCACCTGCTTTGGAGAGTGGGAGAGTGTGACATTACTCACTGCCACACTGGCCTCCTTTTTGTCTCTGCGATTGCCATTCCCACTCTGGGCACCTGGTTCTCATAGTTCTTGGAGCAGCTCTGACACTTGGGCTTCCATGTTTCAGCTCAAAGAACATCTTAGAAAGGCTTTCCTTCCTTCCTTCTTTCCTTCCTTCCTTCCTTCCTTCCTTCCTTCCTTCCTCTCTCTCTCTTTCTCTGTCTTTCTGATTAATTTATTTGAGAGAGTGAGAGCACTTCAGCAGGAGCAGGGTAGGGAGGAGCAGAGGGAGAGGGAGAGGCAGGCTCCCTGCTGAGCAGGGAGCCCAATGCAGGACTCAATCCCAGGATGCTGGCATCATGATCTGAGCTGAAGGCAGACACTCAACTGACTGAGTCACCCAGGGGCCCCTTAGAAAGGCTTTCTGTGGCAAAGCCAGCTAGTGTCAGCCAGTCTGAGATTACATTTTCCATAAGCCCTTGCAACCAGTTGAGGTCATGAGACTAGTTCTGTCCAATGGACTGTGAATAAGAGATGTATATCACTTAGGGCCAAAACTTTATTTAAAAAAAATCCCCCTGGATTACTGAGGTATAATTGATGAAAAATGTAAGCTATTTAAAGTGTACAACATGATTATTTGTTATACGTATACATTGTGAAATTATTACCACAGCCAAGTTAACTAATACATCCATTACCTCACATAGTTGCCTTTTCCCCCCTTTTTTGGTGAGAGCATGTAAGGTATACTCTCTTAGAAAAATTTTTTTTAAAGATTATTTATTTATTTATTTATTTGACAGAGAGAGAGAGAGAGAGATCACAGGTGGGCAGAGAGGCAGGCAGAGACAGAGAGGGAAGCAGACTCCCTGCTGAGCAGAAAGCCCAATGCGGGGCTCAATTCTAGGACCCTGAGATCATGACCTGAGCCAAAGGCAGAGGCTTAACTCCCTGAGCCATCCAGGTGCCCCACTCTTAGAAAATTTTAAGTACGATACAATATTATTCACCATAGTCACCATGTTATACGTTAGATCCTAAGATCTTACTCATCTTATATAACTGAGTGTTTGAATCCTTTTAAAAGCCTGTCCCCATTTCCCCCAGCCCCTGGCAACCATCATTCTACTTTCTGTTTCTGTGAGTTTGGCTTTTTTAGATTTCATATATAAGTGATACCACACAGTGCTTGTCTTTCTCTAGCTGACTTATCTCACTAGCATAATGGCCTTAAGGTCTATCTGTGTTGTTGCAAATGGCAGGATTTCATGTTTCACATGGTTTAATAAAGAAATAATATAGTGTGTACACACACACACACACACACACACACACACCCCAAATCCTCTATCATTCCATTCATTGGTACACACTTGGGTTATTTCCATATCTTGGGTATTGTGAATCATGCTGCTGTAATTATGAGAATATGGATGTCTCTGAAACAGTGATTTTTTTCCCCCTTTGGATATATTCCTAGAAGCAGGATTGCTAGATCACGTGGTAGTTCTACTTTTAATTTTTTAAGGAACCCCCATCTCATATTTCATAGTGGCTGTACCAATTTACATTCCCATCCAAGAGTGTATAAGGATTCAGTTTTGGGCTGAGGATTTTAGGAAACAAGTGGGGGTTCTCCAGTCTCTCATCTGGAGTCCTTCAGAAGACTCCGAGCATTTTAGGAGATGGTGGAATCACTAAGTGGAAGAAGTCTGGATCCCTAACTTAATATGTGGGCAACTAGAAATGCCCACTTTGGGAGGTTCTGTGAATGTGAAATAAACAATTTTGTGAGTACTGAAATGGTGGGGTATTTGTTATAGCCGGTAGTATGACTTTAAACAATATACTTCTAGGCCTCATTGCCCACTAGCTCACTGTACCTCAGACTATTTGTGGTTGCGGAGTAGGACTCATTTTTTAATCTCTCCAATCTGTCCAATCTCTGTCCAACAAGAGAAGTCTTGTTGATATTGATTAAATTCAAGAATTATATTCAAGAATCAAGAATATTGGCTATATTCTTGGATGTCCTGGCCATGTCAAATTTCTGTGAGTTTTGTAATGCTTATTGGCAATTTCGGCACTTCTCTTGTTGCAGACCATTAACAACAGTGGACCAGTAGTGGTACTGCTTTAGCTTATTACCCTGTGTTATGTCTCTCCTTATCATTTACCACTCCCTATGATTATCTTGTTTATTTAGAGGTCTATTTGCTTATGGTATTCTTCCCAGTAGAATGTAAGCTCCTTCAGAAAGGAGTTGTACTTATCTTGCTCTGTTCAGTTTCCAGCTTCTAGTATAGTGCCTGGTACATCATACATGCTCAGAAATTCTGTGTTGAATAATGAATAAATTACAAACTTTGGTGGTGAGGGGGAGAAGAGGCAGCCATCCCTGTAATAGAAGTTCTCTACAATTGTAACTTGACCTGAATTCCTATCAGTTCACTGACAACTGCTTGACTCCCTGGCTTTCTGGTAGACCATAAGTATCCAGGATTAGGTCTGGCCTCTTACAACCCTCCTCTCTAAGTTTCCCCTACTGGAGATTAGACCACACTGGACTGTCACTGCCTGGTGATATGTCTGTCTTCACCTGGTTTATAAGTCCAGAGGGGGTATGGTGAATCTGAAGTGATCACTGCTATATCCCCAGCGTCATAGCACAGCCAAGGCCCTTGGTATGAACAGACGTATGGCATAAATGTATGGTGTGAACAGGAAGAAGGTGCCCTGAGGAAACAGTGCCCTACCCTGCCTCCACAGCCCCTATCTCCTGGCAGGGTCCTAGGGTTGATCCTGAACTTTGGTCCAGTGGACTGCCCAGCTGGCCCCTTTCTTGCTCCATCAACTACCTCAAGATGCTAGCTCAGGCTGTCAACACTTAGCAGTCCAGACATTTATAAAAGGTTTTCCCATGGGACGCCTGGGTGGCTCAGTTGGTTGGGCGGCTGCCTTCGGCTCAGGTCATGATCCCAGCGTCCTGGGATCGAATCGGGCTCCTTGCTCGGCAGGAAGCCTGCTTCTCTCTCTGCCTCTGCCTGCCACTCTGCCTATGCTTACTCGCTCGCTCTCCCACTGTCTCTGAAAAATAAATAAATAAAATCTTTAAAAAAAATTAAAAAAAAATAAAAGGTTTTCCCATTTGGACCAAATGGATACTTAGAGCCAAGGTAAGTATCACTGTTGTATATATTTGGTAGTTTGCTGAAAAGGAGGCTAACGAGCAAATAAGTCCATCATGAGGAGTATCAAGATAGTGAGGGTGATGAGGCTTCCTAAAACAATCCCCAAGACTGCAATGTAGTAGGCTTGGTGGGAGGTCTCGGCTGCCAAGGCTCTGTTATTCCACATGTTGCTGTGCCTTGTCTGGTTAGAGGGAAGTGGCAGGACAGGAATAGTTGGGCTTCAGTGGGTTATTGTAATGGATGAGCTACAGGACTGAAAGGACCCAGGGTGGGGACTTGAACCCACAGGAGGGACAAAAGAAAGAATTTGAGTCAAGGTCAAGGCCAGGATGAAAAGGGAGTACAGGAGGAGAGGATTGGCATGATGCAGTTTCCTACCTGGATAGAGAAGATCAAGGCTACAATGCCTATGGGAAAACACAGGAGGAAGGCACAAATCGATAGGCACATGTGGTCTTTGGGGGGCTTGTTCCGCAAAATTTCAAATGCCTGTGGGCAGGGAATGGGTCATAGCTCAGTATGGTTTTTGGACTGTGCTGTCCCCTCTAACTCTTTTTCATGATAACCTGGCTCCCATAAATTCTTTGTTGACCTCCTTTAAAACTCATACTGACTCCCTCTAACTCCCACCATGTCCCCTGTAACCTGTCATTATTACCTTTAATACCTCCTTCTACCCTGGATCTCCCAGCCCCCTCCACTCCTGTGCTCTGTAATGCCTGCCTGGTCCCAGTAACCCTTTCCATGTCTCCTATAACCTCCTCCCTGTCTTCTAGAACTGCCTTGCGGGTCTCTACAGCATGTCTCACTTGGCCCCTAACACCGCCCCCACAAAATCCCTTGCAGAGACTCTGATGACTCTCCTTGCCCTCCCTGGAGCCACAACTGAGCCACTATCGCACTTTGTTCATGTAACACCGTCCTGGCCCCTGAAAGCAGCCTTTTGCCCCTATAAAACACCTACAAAGAAGACCCTACTCAACACCTGAACACTGCTTTCCATCTATAGAACCTTGTTCTGTCATAAAGCTCTCACCCTATAAAAACTGTGTGTGCCTACAGTACCTCTCTCTTGATCTCTTTTGCTGTCTCTCTCACTTTGTCCCTATGGACCATTGTCTGTTCT
>PISX010014830.1:0-51680 GCA_004024625.1 Mellivora capensis
GAGGGAGACAAACCATAAGTGACTCTTAATCTCACAAAACAAACTGAGGGTTGCTGGGGGGAGGGGGTTGGGAAAGGTGGGTGGGGTAATGGACATTGGGGAGGGTATGTGCTATGGTTAGTGCTGTGAAGTGTGTAAACCTGGCGATTCACAGACATGTACCCCTGGGGATAAAAATTTGTTTATAAAAAAATAAAAAATTAAAAAAAATACATAATACTTGCCAAATATTTAAATGACCAAGTCTCCTTAATTCAGTGGTCCTCAGGTAGGGGAGGTAAACTCTTTGAAGCCTTAGATCTTCCTTTTTAACTCTATTACATATTATTTTCATAGCCTCATTTGGGTTATTAATGTTGCTGCTCCTATTCCTTATTCATTTAACAAATATTTAAAACAAACAAACAAAAACAAGAAAATGGTGGAAATTCTTATATCTTTGTTTTATTTTGAATGAAATTCCTTCTGCATTTAGTGAGGAAGTTGCTTACAATCAGCACTCAGAACGGTTGAATTGCATGAAGTAAAGCCGTCTTCCTGAATACAAGTCTGATCTCATAGACTACAGATACTTATTTTCCTTGTCTTTTTGTTGTTTTGGTTAGTATTTTTATTTTTTCTTTTGTCTTTTTGGCTGCCCATGCTCCATTTCTATTCCTTTGTCAGTTTTCCTATAATTGGAACTACCTCTTCTCCTTCAGTGTCTTTCCCTCAGTCTGTAATTAGGGGCATTGTTAAGGAGAGGGCATGAAAGACAAAGCAGATCAGTTAGATGCTCCCTCCTTAAACTCAAAACTTGATCGGAGACAGTGAGAAACTGAACATGTTTGAAGTTTGACTCTTTTCATGCAGTGGCACATGATTTCTACTGTTCCATGAGACCACTATGCCAGGTCCTGCTTCCAAGAATTTTTTTCCCAGTGCTCCAAGTTTTAGTCAATTATGTGATCGCTTGATTTTCTTTTTATAAAATCACCTTTTGGGGCGCCTGGGTGGCTCAGTTGTTAAGTGTCTGCGTTAGCTCAGGTCATGATCCCAAGGACCTGCAATTAAGCCCTGCAGCAGGCTCCATGCTCAGTGGGAAGCCTGCTTCCCCCCCCACTTCCCCCCCCCCGGCTGTGTTCCTTCTTTCCTTGCCCCTCTCTGTCAAATAAATAAATAAAATCTTAAAAAAAATCGCTTTTGGGGTACCTAGGTGGCTCAATCATTTAAGCATCTGACTCTTGGTTTCTGCTCAGATCATGATCTCAGGATTGTGAGATGGAGCCCACGTCAGTCTCCATGTAAAGTTTTCTCTTTCTCCTTCTCTTTCTGCCCCACCTCCCAAATAATAAAATAAAATAAAATAAAATAAAATAAAATAAAATAAAATAAAATAAAAAACTTTTGATTAATTTAGTTGAAGATAATATCTAGTGCTTTCAATCCAAAGGACCCTAATTGATGTACTAATCAAGTTAACAAGAAGTGGTTGAAATTCTTGCCTTGAGTCATGGAAAAGCTTTTATCTTCTATAAAATGGGGATATTAATACCTACTTGAAAGTTATTTGGGGTTATTAAATGAAATGAAGTACTTGACTTGGGGAGCACCTGGGTGGCTCAGTGGGTTAAGCCTCTGCCTTCAGCTCAGGTCATGATCTCAAGGTCCTGGGATCGAGCCGCATCGGGCTCTCTGCTCAGCAGGGAGCCTGCTTCCCTCTCTCTCTCTCTCTGCCTGCCTCTCTGCCTACTTGTGATCTCTCTCTGTCAAATAAATAAACAAAATATTTAAAAAAAAATAAAGTACTTGATTCGGAGCAGGTGCTCAGAAGTGATGCTTGATGTACATATAGAATTTATTACTCAATGCAAGTTTCTGTGTGTGTATTCTCTACATCATTTATGCACATGAACACAAAAACACCTTTACGTTCAAAACCATAATACATACAATTCTTTTTCTATCACTGAAGGAAGATAGTTCCAAACTTAGGGAATAAACATACCTGTTCTTTTTATCAAATACTAGAATTATATGCTTGGGTTTGGAAATTGTCTAGTAGTGAATGTGTATATGAACAACACAAAAATCATTCAGCCAAAGCTAGTCATTGATAATAAAACAGTATTTAAGACCCTATAGTAGATATAAAAAATATATGTTATATATATTTTGCAGTATTTTTCCTATATTCAAGCCTACCACAGGGCCTTAAATATATGTTTGTATATTCAGACCTATTATACATATACACACATATTTGCATAGCTTACTATATATGTATACACACACACACACCCAAACCCACCATATAGATGCATACACATATATACATACGCTTATGTATAACTTAATATATGTGTGTATGCATATAAAAAAGTATATTTATATATGCATGTGTGTATTTAGTAAGTAGATTTCCCACCACTTTGTCAATTTCAGAATTTTCTGGAGTTGTTGCAAAAGTAGCATATCTTGGAGGCTCTAAATGTTCATAATAGACTTTCTAGGCCATGTATTTCACTTGGCTCAGTATACTGGATACTATTTTCTTGAGGTAGAAGATGAGTAGTAGACTTCTCCTAAGGCTCCACTTAAATTATTTGTATCTGACTGCTAAACCTGGTGTTAATTAGTATATGATTTTTATCATAATTAGTGTTTTAATGATCTAGTGTACTTGGCTGGTTTTGTAGACCATTTCTCAGTTACATATTTCAGAAAAGATTTTAGTACACACAGAAAAACAAAATGTAAAGAAGGTAATTTTTTGAGGACTTCAATTATATGTATGTACAGAGTCTAATTAGAGTTTATTTTAGAAGGTTTTTATTGTGGGCTAACATGGGTTGCTAGATCTTGAGCTATTGCTTCAAGCATGACTGTATAAAATTGTTTGTTAAGAGGAAAGGAATCTATAGGTCATCATCAACTAGTCTTAATTGTTTATAGAATCTGTTAACCACAGGTGGGGCTTGTTAAATTTTAGGATTTATGCATGTTTAAAAAGATTCGTTTTCCAGTTTGAAAAGCACAGCATTAGGGAATATCACATGGATATTTTTCAACCCTGGCTGAAGGCAGTAATGTCTTCTGGGATTATGTTGATCATATTCAGACAAATTGTGGAAAAAAAATTATCTCTCCTTCACTATATTTCTAAAAACTGATTACCTGCTTGATTATGAAATTTAGTTGAATTTAGCAGTAGAAAAATATTGAAATTTTAACATCAAACAAAATGTGCTTAGTTTTGGTCAGAAGAACAGAGAAATAGCAACGAATATTCAGTCAATCAATGCTGTTAGATTGATTGCTCCTGAAGCATTTCTTTGCAAGCTCAGATTACATTTAAAGGAAACTACAGATATACCAATGAAACATGAGGTTATAAAGTACATGAACTTGAAGAAAAGAACATTTACAATTTATTTGTTTTTGCCATTTGTACTATACAGTGTCAGTTGCTAAATTTTATCAAATCCTGAGCTCATGGAAGCCATATTTTTTTTTGTCAATTTATCCAGCCTGTGGTGCAGTAGATCACAACTCAGCACGAGCTGTTGTCATACCCTGATTTTTTTCCCAAATATTTAATAGGAAATAATATAAAGTATTCAAACAGAAGTGTTTTAAGTGATAAGAATTTAAACGAGATCCCGAAGAGTGTACTAATCAGATTTTCCATTAAAGAATATTCTTTGGAGAAAAACTGGAAATGCTAAGTCTTGTGGGACTATCACATAAAGCAATCTGTATGGAGAGATTACAAATGTCTTGACTTCCTAAGAAAATTACAGAGGGAAATAAAACAAAAATGGCTTTGATACACTTTATATAAGATTTATGTAAGAAATCGCACACACACATACACACAGCAATTTAAATACTGTATCCTATTTGATATACGTCATTAAAAAAATTTTGTACAAACTATGTTGTGCTCAAAAAATTTGTGTGATTAATGCATTGATTTAACTTCCCAATGCAGACTGCTGCTAGGCAGATTCTGATATTATTTATTTTTATTAGTTTATAATATGTCAATTTTTCTTGCTTATCTGTCAACTCCCAGAAAAATACATAAATCAAAAACGTAGCAATGTGGACACTAACAAGGCATAATTATTGTAGGGTCTGTCCTCCTTTAAGAAAAAATACAATTACCTACCAGAATGCTGGTGGGATTAGGTCAGAATTTGCATAATACTGACTCATATTTTCTTAACAATTTTAACATCAGACAATAGCTTTTGCAAATCTATAATCCCTTATTATTTTCCAGCTTTATGTTTTAGAGTCTAATAAAGAATTCAGTCAAAACAAGATAATTATTAGAATCAAACCATAGAAAACTTTAATTACTCAGTGGCATGTTTTTAAGATTAGGTCAGGTTTTTTATAAATTTTATATAAAGTAACACAAGGCAATTAAGCTTGCCTAAATGTAATTTTTTATAGCTAAATTTATTCATTTTTCTACAGATAAATATTTAATAGAAAATACTTCAATCATTGTACAAGCTAAGAAAAAATTCCTACTTCAGCATAATCTCTAAACAGCAGTTCTAAAACGAGTTATTAAGCAGTTAGAGGGCTAACAGTCAGATGATGAAAATTTGGAAAATGTTAACTGCTATAAAATAATAGCTGCTAATGTGGAGGATTATGAAACACCCAGTAGCAGAATAAGTAACAAATAGATCCTTTCTGAAGTCCTGAAGGCTGGGGGTGGGATCTGGGGTTAAGTAACCGTGATATATTTATAGAGGGCAAGGGATCACCATAAAATAAAGCAGCAAATAGTAAAGAAGTCAATGTAAAAGAGAGGCCAGGGATTTAGGGTATAGAGATCATAAATTTTCATCGATATAAACAGTCTGTGTACCTCAGGAGTTGAGGTTTAGCTATAATTTCAGGTCTGACCTATAGGCCTTTTGTGTTCACAGTGCATGCATGATCAAGATGCCATCTAAGGAGGTGTAAAAAAAAAAAGGGAAAAAAAGAAAGAAGAAAAAATGTTTCAGATCTGTGTGATTTACTCATTTAATCATCCCCAAATCCATCCCTAACACAACAGCACAGTAGTTGAGAAGATTTTATTGTCTCACTAAATTACATTTAATTCTTACCCTAGCATATCCTATAAACAAGAAAAGTGAATGATGTTTCTTCTACCATGTTCTACCAAAGGAAAATTGTTAGATTTTTATGCACGACTTCTCAGAAGGTCATTTTCCCTTTCTCTGTATAGCTCAGACTTCCCCATTTAAATGTTTTAATTTTACATATGTATTTTAAAACCCGCTTAAAACTTAGTCGATTAAAAAAACTTAGTGATTAAATGAGCTTGTTTAATGGTTTAACAGAAGCAATAAAATCAAGTAAATCAACATGAAAGAACAATTAAGTATTTAGCTTTTTAAAAGAATTATCCTGAAATAGAATACTGAGTTGTTTAAAACAAAAATAAGTAAGCTACACGAAGATCCCATCTTCTCATTCAGGGGAACTGATTTTAATATATGTAAGCACTAAAATAAGCTTTCTGTTCTAAATTGCCACTTAATGAACAAATTATATTACTGTTTGTGTATTTGTGTAATGTGTGCATATGTACAAGTGATGTCTATTTCTCTCTCTTGAATGTATGTATGACTTTTAGCACTGGTGTGCACTGAATATATATATATATAGAGAGAGAGAGAATGAAAGAGTCTCTCTATATAGAGTCACACACTGTGCTTTGGGGACATAGAATGTACACATACACAGTTACTCGATTAGTACAGGCAGAAGTTAACATAAAGTTAAGTAAATGATATATGAGTTGTGCTTATTACTTATTACGTATAGTTTATCCCATATTTTTAAATTAAGATCTCAGAAAATATACCTCCCATTGATATTAACTTTAAAGGAGTAGGTATTTTTTTCCTAAATACTTCATGGAATCAGCTGTATTTTCATCTTAACACACACAAAAAATAGGTGGATTTGTTTTCTCTCTTTATGCCATTGTAGGAAATAGAATGCATCAGGTGAGTTTGGAAAAATCTGTCAAATGTGCTCTTAATGCCCACCTTCAACAGCCCTTAAGGACAGGGCTCTTTTCTTTATCCACTAGGTTGCACTGTGGTACAGAAAAACAAAGTGTTTGCGTGTCCCGCTGCACAAGAATAGGGAGCTGTATGCTGTGAGGAGCTCGTAAATACTGTTACTCTGTTTTCACTAACTACAGAAAGAGATCCAGGCAGAGAGACTTGCATTTGAACATGTTTTCTTTTTCCTCAAAGCCACCGCCAGTGTCCTGGATTTTGTGTGGAGCTTCTCTGAAGACAGACAAAAGATACTAAGTTTTTATTTTTGGTTGGAAGGGAAAGGGTGTGAATGAAAGATTGGATGGCTGGGAAAGAACATTGGTCACCACTTCTCAAATTAAGATGTAAGGGCCTATTAAATATTTCAGTAGTCTTTGACCCTTCTAGGAAGTGGCGAAACTATTTCTCATGACTTTTCCTCTGCAGCCAGACATTGTTTAAATATAAAATTCCATGAAGGTAAACTATATGCTTTTCTGTTGGTGTCACAGCGTGATAGCTAATGATTTTGTTTGAGTAACTAAGTATGGCTGTATCACTTGATTGTTTTTCCTCCACGGCATCATCCAAACTACTCATCTCTTTATATGATGAACAAATAAATAAATAGAAGCAGCTTTCCCTTTCCTTTATTGGTATTATCCAAACCATACTAAAAGAACATTTGTAGGATTACCCTTGTATCTGCTAGCATATTTTCCTGTCTACATATAGGCTGTACTTTATCAAGGAAATTACTTACAGAGAATCAAGTAGGGGGAGGTTATAAAAGCTATTCCTTTAGTTCTGGTGTAAATCATTGGGAATTTTTGCTCCATGGATTAGCACCTCTTGTATCCTTCATCTCTTCAGGGCAGTAAGCTGAGACAATCATAATGAAGACCAGAGCTATTGGCTACCACCATCACAATACGTTGAGGGGGAATAGGTCATCAAAAAGACCCAAGTCTGGAACTGGTTATTTCAGTTGGATTGATAGAAGATTCATATTTGGTAATTGTCCTACTTCAAGGTTTTGACTATTTCACTAACAACTTCTAGCCTATCTAATTGATTTCTTAGTGAGTTATGAATTTGACAATGAAGATCTGAGAAACTTTTGGTCCAAAGGATAGGAGGGACAAATAAATCCCATGAGTTATACAAACATATATTGATGTGTATTAATTCTTAGATGGCACACATTTTAGAGAAGGAATTATGTTTATGAAAAATAAGGTATCTCATTTGTTAGAATAAAAGTCTTTCGGGATCTGCATGTTTGAAAAGTTCTCCAAGAGGTTATTTTCTCTAGGCTACTGCCCTCAGATAAGGCTTCACCTGTCTCTGTTGCCGACACACAGATTGTATTCAGTACTTAACGACTTCAGGAAACGAAACTTTACAGCTTTATTTCAATGTCAGCATTTCCCTTCGTAATCAAAGTATGTTTTATATACTATGTTGGTCTGCTCTTTTTCCAACTGGGATCCAGAGAAATGGGAGTTAAAATTTCCTATGTATCTGAAAATTGTTTGCATTTCTTTTTAGTATCCCCCCCTCTTTTTAAAAAGATTTTATTTATTTATTTGACAGAGAGAGATCACAAGTAGGCAGAGAGGCAGGCAGAGAGGGGGGGGGCGGGAAGCAGGCTCGCTGCTAAGCAGAGAGCCCGATGTGGGGCTCGATCCCAGGACCCTGGGATCATGACCTGAGCTGAAGGCAGAGGCTTTAATCCACTGAGCCACCCAGGTGCCCCTCCCCTTTTTCAGTAAGCCAATTTATTTAGCCTGTCTTTGAAGGTGCTGGAGTTCAACACTTAATACATTTGAAAAATATCAGCATGTAACTGAAATGTGATTGGCATTCAATAAATATTGAATAGAAAAATATATGTATTTACTAGGTAGCTACTACTATTTACTGAGCCCTTACTATATGTTAGTTGCTCTTGTCAGTATTTTATATGTATTATATCACTGACCCAGAGCATCAATTGGATGAATTATGCATTATTCCTAGTGTTTCATATAAAAAATTTGGCTTACAAGACTTAAGACACTTTCCAAATTAGTGAAAAATATATTTAGGATTTGAATTCAAATCTGGTGTGTCTGCTTCTACTATTGTGGAAAAACAATATTTTCTATTTAAAATTTTCTATGAATCCAAGCTCAATAAACCAACAAACATGTATTTATTGAATATATACCTAACCCTAATGAGGTTACAAAAACTAGAAAGCAAATTGCTAACCTTGAGACATATTTGACGGAGTTGGAAAGAGAGATAAACTGTACAGACAGAGAGGATCTGAAAGCAATAAGAAATTAGGTACTATATCATATGGTATGCTCAAGTCTTTTTGACATTCAGAGAAAAGACAATCATTGTTGGACAGCAATTTATTAACAATGATTTCAGGATACAAACCATTCATTCAGCAAGTATCTAGAATCCATCTGCCAAATACTGGCGAGGTATTATAGTAAAGAGCTTTAAATTCAGGTACAAAGCATTTAAAGCAGATAGAAATAAAGATTCTGGAGTGGGGCCAAAGAGAATAAAGAAGAATAAAGAAAGGAAGCATTAAACTGAGACACAGCTTCTAAGGAAGTGGTGATTGTAATCTGAAGCATGAAAAAAAAGAATTTTGTTTTGCCTGTTAAGGCCTTTGACAGAAAGCTGGGATGAAGAGTTAAAATTGATCCAGTCAGTAGGTATGTCACACTGAAGATTCCTAGGAAGGAAAATTTAAGGGTTGCTTTTAGAAATATTTGTTGTTGTATGGGATGGATTCCTGAGGTTGAACATGGGCGTAAGATCAACTGGTTCTTTAGTTTTTTGAAAGCATAGAATGCTTCTTGGGTATTCATGAATTATTACTAATATACTTTAGAATCATCTCTGATTATGTAGGATCATTCTTTTGTAAGACAGAATGCTATTAATCACCATTATATTATGCCTCACATAGTTCCTGGAACATAATTCATGCTCACTAAACACTTGTGTGATTGAAGTTAACTTGGGTTTCTCACACACTTTAAAATTGTCAAGTGAATCCAAATTTATCAACATGAAACAAATGTTTCCTGATCAGTATACATTTTCTTTATCTGAAATATTGATTGCTTTGTGTTACTAATTTGATCCATATTACTCAATTGAGTAAAATTTGTGGTAAAAACATGTATTTGCAGAAATATATATATGGGGGCACCTGGGTTGCTCAGTGGGTTAAGCCTTTGCTTTCAGCTCAGGTCATGATCTCAGGGTCCTGGGATCGAGTCCCACATCGGGCTCTCTGCTGGGCAGGGAGCCTGCTTCCTCCTCTCTCTCTCTCTCTGCCTACCTCTCTGCCTACTTGTGATCTCTCTCTGTCAAATGAATAAATAAAATCTTTAAAAAAAAGAAAGAAAAAGAAATATATATATGTAAAATTGACAGACATATACATATGATATATACAACTTATACTTGTGTGTATAAATGTGTGAATTTTATTTTTTTATGAAATAGAAGGACTGCTAATTTTTCTGGGATTTAACATAGTGTTTTAATTTAAACATCTACTAAATACATAGTGGATATAAATACCAGCTGTATAAAATATGGTAAATATATTAGATTTAGGCATTTGGATAGAGAAAGACAAAATCTGAAAATACAGTTATGAATTTTGCATCAATCTCAGAAGATGGTGCACGACAGGAATACCAACTACATTTACAAATGCTCATGTGTGTTGGCAAATATGAAACACTGTTAGAGTCAGTACAAATTTCTGATAATTGTTTCTTATTCAGCATGGACTTGAAATCACATTTTTAAATTTTTTCCAATATAATGTGGGAAGATAACCCATATTAAGGGCCATCTCCTATTGAAGGGAGAAGTGAGTCAACTTGTCCAGTTGAAATAAAAGCAGAGTGGACAAATCCAAGAAACAAAATTTAGAGAACACACAATTCATAGGTTTTCTTCCTTTTTAAAGTTGGTTAATGATTCCACCTGGTGCATTGAACTATTGTTATTGATTTAATTGCTTTTTGCAAAATTCATAAGGAAGATTGATTTTTAAATAAATATGGAAGTTTGGTTAAATTTCAGATGTTTCTCCACCCTTATAGAGCTCTAGACATTTAAAAAGGTGACAAAGGAGAAAGATAGTGGTTAGGTAAGTTGAATGAGGCTTTAAATAAGTCATTATTTTTTCAGGTTCTTCTTTGTGTAAGAACCTTATTTTTTTCACATTTTATCTTTGTGTGGAGACAATTGCTCTTTCTGAATCCCTACATATTCCTCTTCCTCAGCTAACATCACACAGCTCCCACTTATTCAGGAAATGTTTTATTTCATCTTTAATTTTCTAACTTAATGGCAGATTCTGCCAGGGTATTCTTACTGCTGAGACCTAGTCTTAAACACTTGATGAACACGCTAAGTACATTAACGGAAGGGTCCTTGTGCTCCCATTCAAAGATGTTACATGCTCTGTAGACAATCCATATAAAGTGTAAAAACAATGACTCTGGCAAATACAATTCACTTATATGTACTCGTTCGACAGACACATCATGGGACTGTGGCAGCATGGACATAGCGAACTAGTCTGGTAGTGCTGACTCTGCTCCTTCCTATCAATTTAGTACATATTCAGAGGAAATATATTTTAAAAAGGAAAACTTTCCTCATGAAACACATAGCTACTGTTAATCGATTGACACTAGATCTAGCACACACATACACATTCAACACACATGTCTATTTGGAACGTGAAATCAAAAGTAAAATATAAATCATTATATTATATTTCAGAATATAATATAATTATCCTTCAGAAAACTGCATATTTTAATGCACCATGTAACACATTTACTGCACTTATTGACAAAGGTAATGTTCCTTCTTCCTTCAAAATCCTGACCCTGCATCTTTCCGCTCACCCTTCCCCCTCCATCATCCTTCTCCCTGATTCTCCCCCTTGACCTTCCAAGTGTAATTTCCCATGGCTAAAGCTACTTTATATTTATTATAATAACTCTCACTCTCACTCTCTCTTTCAATCTCTTTTAGTAGGAACAATAAGCTGACTGATGGCTAGAAAATTAGCTCAGGAAACTCTCTTTTTCTCTCTCTCTTCACACATACTCTTTCCTCACTTACCTTGTTAGAGTAGTGAACACATTTAACCTGTGACTCTATCACATGCTTATCATTAGGCCAGCACATTTTAGTCTATTTCTACTCTAACACGTCTATAGGATGTGACTGAGGTTTCTCATTAGAATTCCAGGGGTGAGAGTTTGTGTATAAAGTCTTGTGCATATTATGCATACAAAGTCACTAGTCCAAATATTTCGGTTATCTCATTTTCTGTAACCCCTCCCAGCTCTAAACAGAAAAACATGTTTAAGTTACCTTTCCTGGGATTCTGAGAAAATTAAATCATTTTAACTTCTCCCTTCTTGTGTTTCCTGAGGGGGGAAATAGCAGTGGCATCAAGTAAATACGGTCCTTTTTATTAAGGAAATCACAACCATAAAAATGATAAATACTAACAATAGGAGACAAGTAATGGCAACAGAAAATAGAAATAGAATTTTTAAGCATGAAATGCTATATTGGTCATACCCCAAAACCACACAGAAATAAATCATGGCTAAAATGTTAAGCTGCATGTTACAAATAACATTGCTCTTTGTTTATAAGTTCAGATGCTATAATCTTCAAGGCAATAAGCAATATGGAGAATACCATGATTTTACTTAGTGAAATTTTGTAATCCAATACATAATTTGGCTTCACATTTTCTTTTTTCTTTTTCTTTCTCTCCTTTTTGGCTTCACATTTTCAATCAAATGTTTTAACTGAGGTTCTCTCATTTCTTGAAAGGGTTGGACATAGCTGTTAAATGACAAGTTGGAATAATCCATATACATATTGAACTTCCTAAGTTAATATAAAAATTAAATATCATTTAAGGATGAAAGAATTAAATCTGTCTAAATTTGGGGTATTTGTATCTAATGTAGCTTATTGTATACTACTATCTATAGTAGAAGAAACAACCTTAGCCTTAATAATGGCCACTGGTGTTGGAACCAAACCAGATATCAGGAAGGGCATCTGTGGCTGCTTTATACTCTGCATAGAAAAGCACTGCCATACTGGACAGTCCCTCCGACAGCGTTCCACCGTGGTTTTCTCCTGAGCCTTCCTTTCCCAACAGAAAGCCCAGGCAGATTTTGCATACCACCAGCCCTTCTCTCAGGGAAATTAAGCATTTTTCTAGAATTGGGAATTGGGTAGGTTTTAGAAGAGGATCTTAATACTTAAATCACTTTTTTTTTCATTGTTTTGTTTTTAGCAAAAAATAGTCCCAACCCTGGAGAGGTTTTCTCTGGTAAATAACCTGAAACTCTAAATATGAGCTTCCAAATAGAAAGAAACAGGTTATTATCAGTCTTCACAGTGTTGTCTTAGATTATTTAAAATATTGAAATAGTTGTCAACATATACAATTAAAAGATTTACATGGAAAACCAGATTCCCAGCTCCTTCCTCTTTTCCTCCTCCTTCATCTGTCTTCTTCTCCTCCTCCTCCTCCTCCTTCTTCTTCTTCAAGCAAATCTCCTGCAATATAGAATATGCTTCCCCAACAAAGTAAAAACTGGCTAGAAGTAAAAGATGACTGCTTTTTACAAGGAACATGGTTTCCCCACACTCCCATGCCCAGTGCCCCCAACATTGCATTCCAGGGTTGGTTGCTGTTTAGCATCACCACATCTACACTTCTGCTTATCTTTTACTGGACCCACTTCATACTTCCGTCATCTGCTTGACTTGTGTAGGTATTTGAGTTTACATTAGCTAGCTTAGAACTGATGTGATCAGTTGAAGAGAAGAAAGATGAATTGTTGAGGCTTTTTATATAAGAGAAATGGAAGATGCAGGTAATGAATGGTTAAACTTGCATTGAAATTGAAGCCTTTTTAGTTCCTGTGTCTGAAATCTATCTACCATCACACTAACTTTTGTAAATTCTCATCTAGTCACTCTTATTTATTCACCATATTCTCATATCAAATAAAACTTTTGAGTTACCTTAAGTCAGATTTTAAAATTATGATTTCAAGATGTCAAGATCCTGTTTCTGTGTACCTTACACACGTCTTGATGAAGTGGCGAAACATTAAAGATCACCCTCACCTCTCTTAATTTCTGGTGTTACCAAAAGATTCTCCGTAAGGTAGCTAGGAATCATTTGCCAAACGCATGTACTAACTTAATATGATGTTGTGCTCTGTTACAATATAGGCATTGTTATGTTCAGTACTGCCCAAACGGTTTTAGTCAGAGACCATGTAGTGAAATGTTTGGGAACTCCATTATCTGCCCTAACACTTTGAACATTTCTCTAGCACAATGATTATCAAAAGTGCACTTTTATTATTTGCTTGCATGACTGTTTCTTTTGACCAAGTGAATCCAATAAAATTTTTTGCAATGATGAAAGTTTCCATAATGTGCACTAAAATAGTAATACCTCTTGTTATAGTGAGCACTTGAAATGTGGCTAGTATGACTGAAGAACTAAATTCTTCATGTTTATTTTATTTTAAATTTTATTTTATTATTTTTAAAATTTTATTTATTTATTTATTTGTCAGAGAAAGAGAGCACAAGCAGGGGGAGTATCAGGCAGAGGGAGAAGTAAGCTCCCCGTTGAGCAGGGAGCCCAATATGGGGCTTCATCCCATGACCCTGGAACCATGACCTGAGCTGAAGTCAGCCGTTTAACCTACTGAGCCACCCAGGCATCCCTTAATGTTGTTTATTTTACATAATTTAAATTCAAATAGCCACACATGGCTTGTGGCTACTGTTGCATGACTCTAGACTGTGAGTTCTTCTGGGATGGGTCTAGGATTTGTACATTTTTCTATCTTTGGCACCTTGTTCAGTAGACAATAAACATATGTTGAATGAATGAATAAAAGTAACTTAAAAATAAGTTGGGCATGTGGCAATATAAAATCAATCAACTGTAGGAAGATCAAGAAGTTCCTCCATAAGAAAATATTGCAGTATGGGAATGTGGGATGGTTTCCGATATGAATAGGGGACAGTTAATGATGGATAGTGATAACCAATTCTTGGTGTTTAACAGGAATTCTTGAATTTACTTTTCATCTAGAAGAAAACATTAAAACTGGGTGACATTATCAGAGAAGAGAGAGCTTCTTTTATGATGTCCTTGGTTTCTGACATAAAATTATGAATCATGAAAATAGAGGGAGATTTGCCTATATCTCAAACTATTGGTAAACATGGTGTATTCTTTTTTTTTAATATTTTATTTATTTATTTGACACAGAGAGAGAGACATTGAGTGAAGGAACACACAAGCAAAGGGAGAGGGAGAAGGAGGCTTTCCACTGAGCAGGGAGACCAATGCAGGGCTTGATCCCAGGACTCTGGGATAGATGCCTAATGACTGAGCCACCCACGTGTCTCAAAATGGATTATTCTTATTATTACAACAAATAATTACACATTGAATAATTTGTGGGGATATGGCAGTGATCGCCACCAGAATATAAGATATTTCTTCTTTGTTTGCCTTTATGCAGTTAAGCTGAAAAAGCAGGATTACAGGTCCTGAAAATTCCTTCTAACATTAAAATTGTATTATTTCAATTGATCTAATATTCAAGGCTTTTTTTTTTTAGTTATAAAAGGGAAACCTTGCAAAACAAGACAACTGCTTAGTATATCTTAACACACAGAAGGTTTAATTATTCATCTCTATGTAAACTGCAGTTTCTAATCCATGGGCCAGAGCATCACAATGAACAAGCAAATGTGAATATTTTGATTCCAAAAGAACAGAAGACAGAATTGCACTGTGGATTTACTTGTTATAGAGATTGAAAAAGAATAATTGCTCAATAGATATACTCTATAGGTAATGTCAGAAATGATTCTTTATTTCCTTTGTACTACTATTGGGCACCATTTTTCAGAGCCCTTGAGGAGAATCCTATAGTTTTTTATTTCATATGAATATCTGAAAATCGTATTTCATGTTGTATAATATTTGATTTCTTCTATAGCAGACATGTTTGTGTTTGCATAAGGCAGAAAATTAATTAGGATATTTCAAAGTAGGTGTACCTTACTAACAAATGGGTGAAAGGGCTCACTTTCAACTAGTCTCGCCATTTTTAATAAAAAGATGTTGATTCAGACAAAGAGGTAAGAAAACTAAAGGCTTATTAGATTTTAATGTAATGCAGATATAGCCTGGAGGGACTAACTATTTCAGAAGACACATGAAATTTCAATACTTATCTTTGAGGTGCCATTTTGAATTCCTTTCCACTTACTTTAAAGCATTTCAGGTCTGTTTCTGCTTAAAAAATTTAGGTCAAAATAATTTCACATGAAATTAATTTTCTTTACCCACAGGAGACTTGCATTAGCTCAAACACAGTTAGAAATTAACAGGAACCAGTTTTTCTTGTTTTCTACGTGCTACCGATAGAGATAGTTTGGATAACTTGATACGAAGGTCGGTAGTTTAAAGTTTTATGCTCTTTTCTTTAAGATTTTTCTTGTTAGTGCTCAAATATGACTGTAGTAGAAGTTTTAAGAGACAGTGACTATAGTTTCAGAAATCAAAGCTGTTTCCTGCCCAATTATAATGCTCAACTAACTATTGTTCCCTCCAATGGACCATATCTATTCCTTTGTAAGAACTCAGTGATGATGCTAATGTTCAGTGTGCTTCGATTCTTCCAATCTGACAGTAGAAATTACCCAGGCTGTGATTCAAATTGTAGCAAATTCACGTAGTTCCAAAATGAACCTTGAATTATGTTATCCTTGTAGAATGTTTCTTTGTCTTTGTTTATTCAAGGCATGTGCCACACATATCTCACTAGTAGAAGCCTTTCTGTACCTGAACATGTTTGAAAGTTAATTTCAGTTCATTTATATCACAGACATGAGAAAGGATAGGTCTCTACATAGTACAAGGAATCAGACATTGATGACCGATAGTGACTTTCTCTACTATAAACTTAAGTAACCTCCATTTGCCTTCCTATGTATTAACCTTTAACTGGAAAGCCTTTATGCCCTATACAGTTGAAATATTGCATATAAACTATTGCTTCTAGTGGTCTAAAATTCTACAAACATGTTATATTGGGCCATGAGTTTTTTCTGATTCTTTCTTGCCTTCTTTATCTTTCTTTAAGATCTGTACCCTGAATTGAGAGGGAATACTGGTCAATGCTGTGAAATTAGAAGTGTATTGATCTATATGTTGTCATATTCAGCAAATTAGAATTTTATTATGGCTATTATTTCAAATTGACCATTATTTTTTTGTATATTAAGAAGCTATAGTATTAATGTTTTCATAGCTAAAACTGATCATGGTGTTATGGTTATGATTATGATCACTCTGCTTCTTTGGAAAGGTATTCATTTGACAAGAAAGTATGAGTTTACAAGAAGTAACTTTAGGTAAACACACATACATTTCATTGGAGCCATTTTCTTTGATATTTCTGTTTGAGAGTGCCAAATTATTCAAGAAACTTCACAATTCTCAAAATATTCACATTACTTTTTGTCTTCCTTTTATTCTATGTTGTGAGGATTATTGGAAACAAAATGGAAAACACTAATGCCTGCTAAATCAACTTGGCTCGGGATCCAAATATGGTTAAATTCACATATGTTATAAGAAAACTAACACCTTTGTTCTCCTCTATGGTGCCCTTTGAAAGTATATTCCATTATTTCTTCTGCAGGTTTGTTTGATAGATAGATCCTGTGATAGCTGGTTTGAAATATATACATACACACACTGTAATTTTGCAACAATTTGTTCTATAGGTTTAATCAGTTACCATATTTGATAAATTCTATTTTTCAAGTGAAAGGGCTGGATATCTTAAGAATTTAGGACCTTGAGTGACATTTTCATTTTTTTTCCAATGCTCCAAATAGTACTTGATTTTCCTTTATTATTTCTTTAACCAGTAGTTATCCAGCCTCTTTTTCAATATCCATTTGACAAATACTGATTAAATTTCTAAAATGTGTGAGAACTCTCGTAGTTTCTGGGTCCACAGCAGTGAACAAACAGATCAGCTCACTGCACTCCTAGCACTTACTTATCTCTCATCTCTCCATCTCTTTCTCTTGGTTCCTTAGACTCTAGCTTTTAACATTTGAATAAAACCAAGAGTACATTTAAACTTCCATTTTTAGTTTTAGTTATTTGTATACTTGTCTTGTCTGTTTTTAAATTTATGTTTGATGACTACCAAATGACATAGCCATAGTTATTGAACAATCATTCTTACATTAATTTTTTAAAGGACAGCTGTTTTTTTTCTTTTCTATTTCCTGTAGAAAAACTTTTTATTTTCCCATGATACATCCTTCATCGCTTTCAGTTTGAAATTCCTTATACCAGATAATACAAACAAATGAATACTCCCTTTTAAGATAACCTCATCAAACTGTATTTTTCTGAAAAGTAAAGATAATAATTTGCTCTCAGGGCTGTTTAAAGATTAAATGATATCAAGTAGGTGAATATTCCTGGACCTTTCTCTCTTTAATTTTCCTGGCAGATTTTACCTATAGCTACTATTCACTTGTCCTAGTTCTGCTCCCTGGAGCCACACAGTTTTCTTTTATCCATATTCAAGTTTTTTTTTAATCCACACACAAAATATTCACATATTTTAAGAGCCTCTTCTTCCCACTAAACTTCCATAAATCCCTCAAACATTCGTTAACTGCTGTAGTAAAGCATTTCCTCACCACTCACAGATAACTGGTATCTGATGGGATTTTAGTTTGTCCATGTCAACTTAGTGTCGATCATTGAACATCATATTCTAGAGAGATCTGATTTGTACAATGTAAAACAAAGTTACTATCATTTATCATATTCTGACCATTGGATGTCTATAAGGGTCACCTTAAATGAAGCCACTTTTTAATATGCTAAACCACTCTGTTGGCACCTTTTGAACTGATGGTCAATAAGTGATCCTTATTTTAAAATTATTATTATTATTATGAGTTCCTCTGAAGATTGTTCTTTCCTATCCTTTATATGTACAATTAGCTATTAAAATAAAGAATGTCTTTATATATTCTATTTCAGTTGTCTTTTAACTGTACACTTACTATGTGTAAACAGTACTCTAGGCAATACAAGTTGCAATGGAAACCAACACATAGTCACATCTGTGTGGAACTCACATGCAAATAAAGAGATAGATATATAAAAAGCGAAAGCCAGTGGAATAGATATTTGCTGTACATCTCAAAGCCTGCAATAAGTGATCTGACCCCTGAGAATCTGAGAAGACTGGAACTGAACCCTGAGTAAAGTGTATTTGTCAGCAAAGGAGCAGGGTGAAGTGTGATAAAGTTAGGAGCAAGCTAGTTGGAGGGCTGGAGCATGGAGAAACGAGTGAGGTCTTTGAGCAGTGGGGCTTAGGGTACATGGTTAGTACTCTAGAAGAAATGAGACTGAAGAATAGATGAGTCTAGAGTTGAAGGGACTTCAAGGACTATCTAAATAAGTAAAGAAATAGTTCATATTTACCTGTGAAAGGTAAGAAGTTTAAAAGGATTTAAGGTTATGGAGACATTATTTAGACTTTCAGGATATTTGGACTTTGAGGATATTTCTGGAGTACATAATAAAGTGGGGGGAAACTAATGATTGAGAAACTATTTAAAAGGCTATAATAATGATTTGGATAAGAGATGATGAAGGCCCCTGAAATAAAATATTGGTTATATTTAATTAAATCTTTTCTGCACATTATACATACAGCATTACTGATTAAAAGATTTCATTTGTCACTCTCCTGTAATACTTCCCTGCTGGAAACACAAAATCATTCTAGACTTAATACTGCCTGTCAGTACCTTTTGTTTGATGAAGCTAGACATCCACCCAGATCATTATTATTCTATTCATTTTTCTCCGTTTTATCTTTAAAGATATAATAAGACAGTAAAACTGCCCCTCTTTCAAATATTAATTTCTTTATAAGTCCATAAAAGGAAACTTTAATTTACATTGGAAAAAGTAGATTTGAATGTCTATATAGACAACAATATGCTTTAGACATTTCTTACATGAAAAATTTGTTTATAGTGTCTGTATATGTGTATACATGTACATACATATACATTATATATCACATGCATTATATATCTTCCATACATATTGAAATGATTCAACCTTTACTTAAACTTTCAAAGGAAAATTATTTTCTACAGTATACTTTTGGTTTGTTTAATCCTTGGAGAGGCTTATCAAAACCAAAATATAGGATTTGCTCACTTACTGATACATCATTAAAATCGTAGTTCTGAATTTATTTTAACATGTGAAAGGGACAATTCCTTATAGACAATGGCATCAAATAAAACTACAATCAAAATACCATGTACACATGCCTCCAAATTATGCTTCATAAATTATTTTTTGGCAATTTTAAATATTATTACAAAGCCTGTGGTTTCAATAAGAATAAATCTTTTCAACTGTGCCATATAAAACCAATGTAGTAAAACCTTAGAAGACATATTTTTATATTCCAAACCTGAACTCAAATAGACTACCTAATAGTTTTACAGAAATCAGAACGTTTGCTGCTGTGATAGAAAAAAAGTGTGAATATACAAATGAGTATAATGTAATAAGACTATATAAATACAGTCGGTAGGATTTTTTCTTCTTAACCGTTGTTTTGTTTCTACCTCTTATTTATTCTTAACCATCTCCCTGTCTTCTGCTTTTCGTCTTTTCTTTGTGTTTCTCTCCATGTTTTCTCCCTAATATACCTTCTTGCTTCTTTTTATCTCTATGCACCCCTATGCCCTTGCCACTATGGACTCTGGTCTCTTCTTTCCCCAGCAGTATGCTTCATTTGCCTACTTTCTTTTGGTTTTAATATTTGCTTCTCAGTTCTTGCCTTCTTACATGGGTCTTTTCTCATTTGAATTAAATTTTATTCTCTTAGTCCTCGGTTGCTTTTCTGTCTCTGAATTCTTCCTTTGTGTATTTTCTCTTATGGATCTATATTTTTTCCCTGACTTTTAGTTCTTGCTCTGCCTTCCTCTACTTTAGGTTTTTAATTCTTTTACTGATTCCACTGGTGCATTCCACATTTGCTGTTCTGATTCTTCAACTTTTTTTTCTCATATTTTTGGGTGCACATCTTATCATCCAGTTAGTGACAGTGCAATAATAAAATAGTTTCAAGTATCATTTCACTGAAAATAGCACGAGAGTATTCATTTTTCATTGTAGTTTTTAGTCTGTTGAATGTCCATGGATGTACTAGAAGTATTCTTTTTTAGAAATGAACAATTTATTCCTTAGAAATGAACAATTTATTCCATTGTTTTAAAATTATAAAACATGTGTATGTTTTGTATGGATAAGGATATATTGTTCATCTTTCCATAACTACTTTGAGAAAGTTAACTCTTTACTTTGAAGACAGACATGATATTAGTGACAAAGTTCAGAAACTGAATTCAAACTGTTCTTTGATGGAATTGATTTACTTTTTTTTTTTTTTTGCTTTTGTCTATGTGTTTCAGGGAAATCTTAACCCAATCCACATGTTTTGTGCACGCATACCAGAAGCCACTCACTCTCTATTTGTTGGTGCTTTGAATTTCTCAGGAAGGGTGAGGGGAAATGATAATGCTGATTCCCTCCTCATGAAAGAACATTTATTAAGCTTATCCCAGCATGTGATGTTACTTTATGCCTGTCAGAGAACTATTACCTAAGAAACAGTTTCTTGTGAAAAAGGGACAAGTCCTGTACATTAGAGCAGTACATTAATCCTCTCTCCATTAACAAATCAGGCATTTTGTATTGTGTGATATCCCCAATACATCATGCTATGTTTGCTATAGCTTCACTTGGTATCGTATAGTTGAGGTTAACAATATTGAAAGTACTCTATGGCTGATGTGCCATGCAACAATTTGGAAAGTATGGACACTACTTTAAGAGTCTTGTGACAGAAATACTGACTTTTGGGCTTTTGGATTGTTATTAGTACTGGGAGAGGCAAATTTTCCATTTTTTAATGCTACTCTGAATCACGAAGCACATCTATATGTTGTGCTATACTGATCACTGGTCTTGTTCTATCTTGCTTTTATGGTAAAGTAAGTTATTGGAGTAAATACACAGATACATAAACAGATAAATAGATAAATGGATAAATTAACATGACATACATGGACGGAAAGATTTTCTCTTCCTCTCTCAAGAAAAGAAAAACCATGTGGCTGAAAAAGGATTAAATAAAAAAAAAACATATTAGTTGCACTTTCTGTGAATTTTTTTTCTTTTAATTTTTAATTGTGAAAAATTGAAATCAACTACTAGGACACTTTTAGTGATAATTTAAAATATATAGATATCCTTAAAAGTTTACTTTATCTGTATCTAGATTTATCTACCTAGCTGTCTATGTATTTTGTGGGACTAAAAGCAGTCTATTTTGACATTAGGAAACACAACACACACACACACACACACACACACACACACAAGATTAAGGATGAAGAACATAGAGTAATATTTTTAAAAAGGTGTGCATCATGAACAAAATAGAATTTTACAAATTAAAAATTACTCCTCATTCTACCAAAGTAGATAGATAGGTAAATGACTGTTATTTTCAGAGACTGCATGTTGATATTGAAGTTTTATAACTTCTGAAATTTTTTAAAAAATGAGAATTATCACTTTTACAAGTAAAATCTACAGTTATAAAAATTCTCTTTCCATTCACCCCCTCCCCCTCAAAAAAAAATCAGTTCTCTTCCTCGATGGTACAGAAAACAAAATGAAGTTTCTTTGTTGAGAAAATGTAGAGTAAGACACTTACTTTAATTTTTTCATCTCTCTAAATATATCCAAATCTCCTAGTATTATTCTTTTAACACTTGTTTTACATTTGGCTAGCTGAATAACATTTGACAGCTACTGAGTAGAATGATTGATTATTGAAGAGCAATTATTTTCTAACCATAGTTCTGGAAGAAAAAGCAGTGAAAAGTCATCAAAATACAACATTGAAGATAGGAATGTTTTATTTGAGATGCTATGGTAATTTACCCCTTGATGTGTGTACTGCAAAAACCCACAAAATTGTCTACGAAATGTTCTGTTTTCCATGGCCAAAGAAACTGCAAGGTAAGCTCAAAGTTCATCGAGGTGGGGATAGACGACTTTATGGAGAGGTCTGGGCAGTAATTCATTATATGATCCAACCCCACACTGTGTACTAACACTAAAGACACAGTAAAATACATGTGTTGTATTTTGTTTCCTACAATTTTGACTTAGATATTTTTGTCCTGTTTCATTGTCATCATAGTTATCAATATTATATTCAATCTAGTTTTACCCTCAGTATCATGGCTCAATTTCTGAGAATACTGTTTTAAGAAAACTAACTTTTACAATTAAATGAACTATTCTGTCACTGTTCAAGTAATTATTGAAGCTAGAAAATCTTTCAATTACCAATTAGGAATTATCATGTGACTAAAAATGTAGAGACCCCTTTTCTTTTCTGAAGGTTTGTATAGTGGGAATTTCGATTCTTAACTATAACTTTAGGAAATACAAGTTCACCTGTACACGAAATAGTTATTATTAAGAGAAATGCTGAATACGAGGCTTAATGGTTAATAAATCCTTTCTGTTCTTATTTTTCCTTTGTAACTCAATTCTCACATATCTCTTCCCTTAGAAGTTTATTTTCTTAAATAATAGTCCTGTAGATGGATTTTTCTCCTTTAAGGAACACTTCATCTGTGTTACATGTTAATTCATTTGTTATTTCTCTATATTCAAGGGAAAAATTAGAAACATTCACAGAAACTAAATACCATAGATGCATATGATTATAATGCAAGTATCTATGAGAGTATATTTCTGAACACAAAATACTTGTGAATTTTTATTGAAATATTTCATTTTTGAGAAAAAGTGCCTACTTATAACACATGTAAATTAGCAAATAGAGGTGATCCATATGGAACATATATTTTATCACTTAGCTTTAGTTTTATTTAAAGTTCTTTTAAGGTATGTTTCATCTAAAAAAAAAAGTCCTAAATTTTCAGGCTTTGCTATCTTAACTTCTCTCATTCCATTCTCCTAGAACTATAAAAATTGCTGTTGGGAAGAACAATAAAAGACAATAAATATAATGGAAAATTTGGAATTTTCGATGTTTTAAAATATAGTGTTGTATGTGGAAGAATACTGAAGAAATAGACATGAGGTGGGTCGGAGATAGTTAAAATAGGAGTCATTCATGGTTTTAGCATTGTGTTTGATACAGGCTTGCTATGTATTCAGCAATGCATTCTGGAGTGGTGTGTTACTCAAGCCCTATATTACACTGTAACTTTAACAAAGCATTGTTCCCGCTATAGGTTTGTGAGAGGAAATGACTGACTCTCTTGTCTTTGATGCCTTCTGTAGCAATTTATCCTGGTGTGTTAAATGTGAAGGTAAACCATTAAAAGAAGTGCACACCAGAGATTTGGTTTCATGAACTCATTATTTTCCCTTTTCCTTTCCTTCCTTCCCCCATCCTCTCTCCTTCTTTCTTCCTTTCTTTCTTTCTTTCTTTCTTTCTTTCTTTCTTTCTTTCTTTCTCCTTCCTTCCTTCCTTCCCAGAGAGAAAACTATAGTTTTTAGTACCTAGGCATGAAAGGAGCACAAAATGAGAATTTAAAATGATAAAGCCTGAGTGGGATTTGTATCATTTCCTTTTCTTGCTTTAGCCTTTGTCACCGTAATACAAATGTCATGGAAGTAAGAATAAAACATCTCTGGCATTAGGAGTGAATGATAGCTCATTCATATGACAATGACTGCTCTGAGGACAGAACATTTCTCAGAATGTAGCCATTCTTGTGGCAAAGATTATAATGACAAGAAAAAATGGTGCAAAATTAAACAATTCTTGGATCTTTATAAAGAAGTCTTATGAGTCACCCTTAATGTGATACTATGTATTATATTAGCTAAGGGATAAAAAAGGAGGCAGAGCGAGCTTTCCTTGTGTCCACATCAAACTTGTTCAGTTTGATTCTTGCCAGGGAAACCGGCTTGGGAATGTCTCTGTTTCTACCAGTAGATGTCACCGCAATCAACAGAAATACCCCAGGGGCATTGAGAGCTGATATCAGGATGATTTAACCCTGAAGGACACAGAGTAAAATGGAGCATTATCAGTGGTAAATTCTGTATGAAACGACAAAAGCTCTATACGATTTGGGCTTTAATTTAATCTGATATGTCTTTGCCATTATGGAGAGAGTGTTTAATGAGGTCCTTCTCAGAGAACATGGCTTAAAGCATAATCTCTTGGGACCAGCAACCCCGTTCTTTATGTCCTCTAGGGGATTCTCTGGACCTGGTGCTCCTTGGCAAGTAGTTGGGATTGCTCCTGAACCCTTGTCTGGGCTTTCGATCTCTCTCTGATCTGGGTTCAAACCAAATGTGAAATGGATTTTGGGGGAGGAATTGTGCACCGTTCCTGTTGCTACTATTGAGGAGCTCTAAGTGGTGGTGGTGGTGGGGGGTGCCAGTTGTTGATACTTTCTTTTACTTCTCCCTCCTGCTCTCTTACCTAGAGTGAAAGGAATTGGTGGTTTATAAATATTCTTGTGTCTTTTGCTTATCTCAAGTGCACATATCTGAGCAATATTATGAGTGTGTGTTTGCTCATGTTCTGATGTTTTGCTCCATTTGGGGATTTTTACAGATCATATATAATAGATCAGCCTCTTGTGAGAAGCTTTAGCTTGAAATTTAAGTACCACAAAAAAGCACATTTCTTCTCAGCCATGAACGTCAAAGGGGCTCATGTGTGTAGTCGTAGTTCTTCATCAATTTGCCCTGTGTTAAATTTTGCAGTTTCAGAGAAGATCTCCAATTAGAAGAGTTTATGAGATCATTTTTCTACCTTCTGGTCAACACCATACCCTTCCCTTTCATGCATTTGCAGACCCCCTCAAATGTCTTTTTTTTTTTTAATGAAATCAAATAGATCAAGGCAGGAGTAACCTCAAACCATTTGTATGTTTTAATCTTTGTTTTCACATCTTTCCTGTAAATGCTAGGTAATGGATGTGCCTATCCCAACCACTGAGGCCCAATTCATTATAACCAGCTGTATACTGCCCTGTTAGCTAGAGCTCTCTCAATTCCTGCCTAGAATGGCAACACCACATTCCACCCTAACTTAAAGGGGACTTTTAGTACTGACTGAAATTCAGATAACCTGAGGTGATGTGTTTAGTTTGTCCTGAAGCTTGTCCTAAGAGTGTTCTGGCTTTTTCTGTGTCCCTTGAAGTGCTGGTAAAGGTGACAGCCTCACAGATCTCTTTTGTTCCAGTCTAAAAAAATCAGTCAGATTTCCATTAGTCCTCATGGCTCTTTTGAACACCAGGCTTTTATTTCACACTTAAAAGAAAATCTGTCAAGTATTTTGGTCACCAAATATATCCTACCTACAAATGTCAGATGGTGATGATTAGATCCTATATATGAGACATCCTTAAAAAAAAAGTTTCTGTCTCTAATAATTCAATACCTTTAAAATAATGACCATTATTTGCAACACTTATGATATATATAGTCTGCTTGGACTGAACTATGAAAAAAGGTTGGATGGTTGAGATATGTAATGTCAGAAATCCTCTGTGGGAAGAAAAAGAACAAATGAAAGGTAAATAAAACTATATTTCCTCTCAAGAAATGGAGGTGGAAAATATAGGACAGTATATCAACCTATTTTAATCCAGAAACAAAAAAAATAGAGCAGACTGAGAACCATTTCCATCTGAATGTAAAGTTTACTATAAATTATAAGAAAAAACCCCATATGTTATTAAGTTGAATGTGATATTGTCCCTTTAACTGTTCTATCCTTTGTGGCTTTGCTTGTCTCCCTGGCTTCTAAGATTGTCTGATCCTCTTTTCTGGAATTCTTTCAATTAGTTTTGGATCTGTCACCCTAAAGTCTCTGAAATTGCTTATTCTAAGAGATTTCAATATGTACTCTGATGACATTTTTTGATTCTCAGCACATAGGAATTTTAGTAGTTTTGAATTTACTTTGTACCCTTTAGTCCATATAAATCGGGCAATCAAGATTTCTCTCAGTTTAATTTGCTTTCTGTTGAGGATTTAAATGATATTATCCTGAAGCTTTAGCCGACCACTTGCAGGCCCTAATCCTTGGCCTTCCTCACTGGTGAAAGGCCGTTCTCAGTTTTCGTGGTTCAGTTTAACCCTCCTAGTTAATCTCTGACTTCTGGTAAATTGCCATCATGTTTAAAATCTGCAATTGTAACTCTTTTCCTTAAAAAAAAAAATCCTGCACACAAAGGATTAAATGACTAACTTATATCACTTTATTTTTTTTAACTTAACTGAAACCAGGGGAAGAACGTCGCTGCCGATCAGCTCTAGAGTATCTTAACTGTCATCAGGTCTCGAATGAATTTCAGTCAGGATTTTTGTCCTTTCCTAGTGCATATATTACACTTCTTAACGTTAAAAATGGTCTGACTGTCTCACTGACACTCTCAAGGTTTTTAATAGAGTTACTGCTCCTCGGCCTCTTGGCTGGGCAGCTGCTGCCTTCCACCAGTATGGAAATGTGTTTCAGTCGTACAGAGGTCTATCTGGCCTTGTTTGTTGGTTTTGTTTCTTATTTAATTCCAGTTTCCTTCAGGCAGGACTCATCCGCAGATTATGGCTCTTGCATAATAGAACGCCTGACGGGTTACATCTGAATGCTTTAGAGATTTATACATTAACACTCACACAGCTCTGGAAGACACACTCTGCTCAGCTGTAACACGTAGATGACATGCAGATCATTTGCTCCACTTCAAGAAATATTATACAAGTTCTTTTCAGTGGATCTGTTTATTTGGCTGGCTGGCTTACTGTGGGGAAGTCGCCAAAAGTTTTCTAAAATTGAATCCAGATAAGACAGAATTCCTTTTGATTGGATCTTATCCCTAGGTCGATCAACACTCTTCCATCACGTTGAAAGTTGGCAATTCACTCATAACGTTGGTCCCAGAGGGGAAAACCTTGGTTTTAGGCTTGACTCAACTCTGTCATTTATGAATCGTGTAAAGATAAATATTAAACTGTCATATTTTCCTTTGAAAAATACAGCAGGGATAAAGTAAATAATATCTATTTAATATTTGGAAGTATTACTTTCTGATAACCTATTTTCACTTGAACTACTGAAATCCCTTATTAATTGGATGGAATGAGTGAACACTTTCTAAATATATACATTTCAATGATAATTTCAGGAAAGCTAAGCAGCATTTTACCTCCTGGAAAATGTCATATTGAACTTGATTCACTCTCTGAACATCCCTGAGAGGAGAATGGATTTAGAGGTTCCTGGGTGACAAAGTTCTTACTCGGCTCTGCTCTAGTTACCTAAGTAACTAGACAGTAAAATGAAGGGTGACACTAAAGGATCTATCTATCACAAGGGAAGCTGCAATTTGGGTTGAAAAACAACAAGCAGATTTTGGGAATTTCAAGAAGAATATCCAACTGTCAGTGGATCACAACATAGTTTATTTCTTATATTCCAATCACACTTCCTTATAGATCTATGCAACTGAAATAATTCATGAGAGCCAATGAACATGTTGACAGTCAAAAAGGATACAAATGACTAACAATTGGGTCTATTTCCAAGCAGAAGTCACTTTGCTGTTAAGGAAAAAACAAACAAACAAACAAACGAACAACCTTTCTGTAAAAGTTGTATTTAGTAATGCTATTTGGTCAGGACACAGAACTGCACAAATTCTGTCCTGAATCTGGATCTATAGCCTTAGTTAAACAAGGTAAACTAGAACTTTATTCCCACCTAAACCATTGAACATCAGATCCTAAAGCATTCCTTGGATAGATTAGATTAGATGAGACCTCGTAGGAGATTTTTTCCAGATTAATGAAAGTGAAAAGTTTAGAAAAGAGTTAGACTGAAAAAATTCTTTTTTTTATATCCATCCAAAAGGTATTATTGGTCTTAATGATTTACTCATTAATGCAGAAATTAGCAAATTTATGAATTTGATTTCCTTGTATACAAAATAATATGATATATGCACCAGCATGATTCATAATCAAAAAAGATTGGAAGAAAAAGTCCATCAATGGGGATGGTTGAATAAATTATAATAAACTTATTCAATGGAAAATTATACTTTAAAAAAAATTAAAGCATGTGTAAACTTCTTATGTACCAATATGGAAAATTTTCCATAAAATATTAAGGAAAAAGGAGCAAGGCATAAAGAGTGGCATTATGTGTTATTTTTGGTGTCAATACATGGGCGATATAGTATGCATTGTACTGGTACAATAAAATAGTGGGAGGACATAACAGAAGATTAATAAAAATGATTATTTTAAAGGGGATATGAACAAGGAAGGAGGATAGTGTGAGAAATTTGCACTGTGGACCTTTTTACATTCCATTTAAAAAATAATTATAAAACTATTCAAAAAATTAAGTGAAGTGAATTTTATTTGTATTTAGTGCTTATTGTACTCTAATATTTACTTGTTAAATTTTTTTTCACAACTTTCATAGTGTTTGTGACTTTCAATATAAGCAAAGGAAGGACTCTATAAGGCAGTATGCTTTCTATGAAAGACAGGGTTTGGAATTAAATCTATGATCTATATTTTATAGTGTATGATTTTATAAAAATGCTATATTTCCCTAAGCCTTGGTTAGATAAAATGGAATTAGAAGTGCTTTATAGGATTGTTTTGAAACTCAAATTACATAATACATGTTAAAATGAATGCAGTTTACTTTTGCTGTTACTATGTTAGAAAAATCAATCTAAGAAACATCTAGAGTTTTCCCATAAAGAACAAAAAAAATCCAATCTAGAAATGTTTTCCATTATTTTGTGTATCCATTTTGTTGGAAAGCATGGACTCCTTCTCACCATTTACCCAAACACACATGAGCTTATCCACTCAATCATACTGGCAAAGAGGACAAATGATAATCCTAGACAAATACAGTGCCAGATATGGGTGCAGCTCTCCTTTATTTTCTTATTGGTATTGGTTTCATCTTTAATGTAACATAGTACACTAAAGGAACAGGCCAGATTCAAATATAAAACCTCTTATCAAGTCTTGTGCTTGAAGTATACAGCAGAATTTTGCTTGATTTAAGGTGGACTAGGCCAAATAAATATAAGGTCATAATTGCAATGAGTAAATGTGGGCTCTAATGCATTGTCTAAGGTAGAACTCCACTGCATCAAAGGAAAGATTTCTTCCTGTATCCTGAGATCAGAGGCACTTTGGATAAAGACTCATTTCTTAGAGTAGGCCAGAAAAGATGGGAAAAAAAAGAAGAACTTATGATTTCTATTATTCTTACTGGTGGTGGGAGAAAGGTTAAAAAAAACTAGAAGTTGCAGTAGGTAATAGTGTTTCTATAGCCCTGGACAAGTCAGTACCGTATGGGTACCCATAGAACTGAAGAGTGGGGCTGAGAAAATGGAATTCTTTTTCACTTTACTTCTTCCATTTCAATTTTTTTTTTTAGCCCCCTCTTTAATTCTGTCTGTACCAGGAATTTGCCATCAGTTCTTAGAAGGAATGTAGAAGGCCTTGTAAGACTCTGCCTAACTACCCTCTGGTAGGGCTGAAATACCTTCTTTAAGGGCTGACTCAGCCTTCCACCAGAGGTTAGGTAAATTGACTGCTGAAGTCTCACAGCTGCATCCTTCACTGGACTCTGTGCCACAGGAGGCAGAGAACTGTATTGCTCAAGGTTATGCCCCTTGAGTGGCTGATGGTGGAATATACAGACCCACTGCCTAAAGGCGGGATAATTCTGAAGAGCCACCCAGTTCTTCATAATACTGGCTGAGTCCTCCAGCTCAGTATTCTTCCCCCCTCCATTCCTGTCTTTCTCATTTCCTAACCAGTTTATCTGCCAATAGCACTCCCTAATCAACATTCCAAATATAGATAACTTTCTCTCTGAGTCTGTTCCGCAGGAACCCAGTCTTTGACAGGTGTTCTGACAGCTGCAGTGATGGTGTAGGTGGTTGTGTTTGATTTTGGTTGCTTCTCAAAACATGAGCAAACAAGTGTATTCCTCTAAACTTAAGGGTTCGACATACAGAGTTAATTTCCTTCATTCTCTGCTCTCAGTCATTCAGTCATCCCAGGGTGGTCTTTTCTAGATTAGAACTATAATCGTCAAGCTTGGAGGAGTTTATGAATCCCTCAGAATAATTTCTACAAAAGAACAATTTTCTTCAGATAAATGTTCATAGTTTCTAGGCTGAACCTAATTAAAAAAAATATCTTTTGAGTATTTTCTTAAACTTTGATGATGTTCCAGAACAACATCAACCCCAAGATTGGTCTCGGAGTTTCTAATACTTTCTGCAGATTTGAGGTCAATATCTTATTAAGTTACTTATGGAAAATTTGCCTTTCGTGTATGATTTACATCATTCGAAAGATAGGAGTTATATTCTTATGACTACTGCTAAGGAACTGAAAACAATATTAGTGATATTTATTTCCTTTTCTGAATTGTAACAGACTTACAACCTTTATTAAAGACTAGCTCAAATTCCACGATATACCAGAAACCTTTTCTGACAAGACCATTCTCTTCATGACTGCCCTCAGATGAAATTCTGGTAGTTGATTAAATCATTATGACTCAGCAACTGCTAATATATGGACTTAATTTCCTTTACTATTTTCATATCTCCCAAATTAGATTGAAGAATTTTTAGACATTTTTATGTTACTCTTGCATTCATTAGAGTATCTAGCACAGCAGTTATAAAACTTAACAATAATCAATCAGTTATAACTGTGACAGCAGTTAATCGGTAAAAAACCAAGGCTGAAGTTGTACTAATTATAAGCTTCTGCTCTATAGAAAGGAATTATAGGGTTGTGGTTAGGAACAGGGACTTTAACAACAAACTTGAGTTCAAATTTCAGGACCACAAGATTCCAGCTGGTGACTTTGTCAAATCACTCATTATCCTTAAACTTTAATTTCCCCTTGATCAAATTTAGGGTGGTAAGAGTTCTTATCTCCCAGAGTTGTTGGAAATTTTGTTGGTTCATTTAATAAATACAATGCTCTTACTGCATTTATTATTGATGCTTATTAATTATTTAAAAATAATATTAGAACATAGTGTTAGATTCACTGTTACAAAGAGAAGTGTATAGTGTTATATTAAAATGACATTAAAAATTAAGCATATTTCTATTTTTAAATTTGTGTTCTAATTTTAAATAACTTGAGTCCTTCAAAGAATGAAATATTTTTAGGGACAGGATTGATGTGATAATGGGGTCACGGGAACCTTCCTTCCAGAGCTTCATTATCTAGGACATTCTGATCAAAAGAAGTAAAATGTGTTTTTTTCCCCTCATTTGGTTATGCTGAGGCTTCACCATCTGACTGTGCCTATCTGACTTCATTTTGCCATTATTTATGATGTGCTATGAACTCCCCCTAAAAAATCATGTTTCAACTTCAATGTGTTTTACACTAACCTTGAACCAAGATGTCTCATCTCTCCATCCTCCAGCCTTTAACTTTTCCTTCCCAAGAGAGGCTGGAGAAAGAGCTAAAGGAGATCCACTCTGTGTCCTATTGCTGTGTTAGAAATCACCACAAATTCAGCAGCTTAAAATAGCAAACATTTACTATCTCATAGTTTCCCTGGGTTAGCTATCTGGGTATTCACTTAGCCGGGTACCAGGGTAAGGGTTTCTTAGGAATGTTGTAGTCAGGTTGTCAGAGATCTCATCTAAAGACTTTACTGAGGGAAATCCCCCTCCAAACTAACTAACATAGTTGTTGTCAGGACTCAGTTGCTTTTGGGTTCTTACACTGAGGGTCTCAGATGCTTTCTGAATGTTGGCTGAAGGCCTCTCTCTTGTCAGGTGGATGTCTCCATCCAAGAGCAGCTCACAACATGACAGATGTGACATTCCATCACCTCTGCAGTCTTCTTCTCAACAGAAGCAAGTCACAAAATCCAGCTTCACTTAAGGTAGGAAATTACAGAAGGGCATGAACACCAGAATGCAGGGATCATTTGGGTCACTGAAGAGGTTGCTTCCCACACCAGTCATAATTGAGAAGCACTTTATTTACCATGCTGTACTTATGGAAACATGGTAAGTAGGATGCTGCTTTTTTATAAATGGTTAAACCTTTTTTTATTTTTAAGATTGTATTTATTTATTTATTTGACAGACTTAGATCACAAGTAGGCAGAGAGGCAGGCGGAGAAAGGGGGAAGCAGGCTCCCCACTGAGCAGAGAGCCTGATGCGGGGCTCGATCCCAAGACCCTGATCGTGACCAGAGCCGAAGGCAGAGGCTTTAACCAACTGAGCCACCCAGGTGCCCCTAAATGGTTATACTTTTTAATGACATATTTTTTATGATGTTTATTATAATTATTTCCTGAAAGGCTTCCTCATTTATATAAATTGAGTCAAACTTTCAGCATTTTAAAGATTGTCTAGGGCATTGTGATTCATAATGTAGACTGGAAATGAAAGGACTTGTTTATTTTTATCCTGGATGCAGCATGTACTTACTGTTGACTCTCAGAGAGTCGCTAAATAACTGTCTCTTTTTCATCTATAAAAAGGAGGCAACAATTTTAGCATACAAATGGTGAGACTATAAAATCATTTTTTTAAGAGTACCATATAGTAGTTATTTGAAATCATCTATGTGGTCTTATTACCAGTAAACTGTAAACAACAAAAACAACAAAAGCCAGCAAAAACAACTCTTTCACTTGAAGTTCACAGATATGTTCTAAGTTGTGTAATAACAATATCCTGGCAATAAATTCTTGATTCCTCCTTCCTGATTTTCATGTAATTTTACAATGTCTTTGGGAATTCCTATTAGAAAAAGCACTTCATTTATAAATGGGAAGACTGCTAGCAGAACGCAACTGACCAACTCAATAAAAACCTGAACAGAAAACTAGCTTTTTAAACCACTTACTTCATACCCTGCCTTTCCATTTCCTTGTCTTAAATATGAGTTTTGTGGATATTTGATGACAACTGTCTCAACTTGGAAATGCAATGCCAATATTTCTTGAAATAAAAACAGACTCTTCATGTCATATTTTGGCATTACAAAGCTAAAATTAGATCCCACTTCAAACAAGCTTCTTTAATTAGGAAATATCCCAAACAAAAGACCTCACTTCCCAAGGAACATTGGACTATTATGCTAATTGGAATGGCCACTGTGTAAGTCTTGGGTGGATCTGAAGAAAGTAGTTGTTATTCTGGCCTGAGTTTCCAACCACACTCATTTTGCTAAATTGCATTTCTTGAGGAGAGCAGCCTGATAGGCTACAAGTGTTACTAATTCTATTAAATACCCCCTTTTCATTATTCTTTCATACTTAATGATCAAAAACCTTAACCACTGTCTATTTTTAAATGATGTAGTTCCATAAACAGATTGAAATACTTCAATAATCACTTCATGGTATTTACATTTTCCAGAGTGACCACCCTGTTCTTTTTAATTTTCCCAAGCTGCAGTTCTAAATTATGCAAATCATAAAATTATGTTTTGAAAAAGATGTAATTTTATAGTTGGTTTGGATGATTTTGTTTGCAAATTGATAGAAATGATATATATCCTTATAGGACAATAGGCTCAAATCTAAACAGGCCTGTAACAACAGATTAAAAAGTATCCTCTCTCTTCCCACTCTACCTTCCTTGTCTCCTTCTGCTTTCCAAGTGTTTATGATCCAATAAGATCTGTCCTTGTTCCTACTCCGATGTGGAACCCTTTCAAGTAAACTAAAGCCATGGCAGATAATAAGAAATTAATTTAAAAATCATAAATTATTTTTTAAAAGTTCAATGAACCTAATTTTCATCCACTGGTGGACCCATTTCTACTATTTGTATGTCTGCTTATGTGTCAGTGTGAAACATTTGCCAAGATTATAAACAGTCTAGAAGGGAAAATTTAACTGGGTTCATTTTACATTACTAATCAGAAATTTCCAGTTTCCAATTTCTATAATTATGCTTCCGTTGCACTGTTTCCCCATCTTTTCCCAAATTCCTTCTCTTTCTTTTATTTGATTTAATTTATGGTCCACATTTAGAACTTTTGTTGTTGTTGTTGTTCAAAGGTTTCCTTCAAAGAGTCTCCATTTCTTCAACAGGACACATCAGTCAGAGAGAGTTTGTAAATTCTGTAAATGTGTGATTTTAACAGAAACATATAGCATAGCACGTATAAATATGTCTTAATTTCACTTGTTCTATTTTTCCATGTCTTTTTTTCCCCATGTAACATCATTTCATCTTCTTGTCATTCTTGCCACTTTATTATCTTTCCTCATTTGCATGAATCCCTGCCTGGCCACAGGTAACTAGAAGTCTTGAAGCAATTTCTCCTTTCTTCTTGTTTTGAGTTTTTCTTGAGTCATGTTCTTTATTCAAGTCCTTAATATAAGGTAAAAATTAATTGAGGAAAGGACCATGGGTGAAAGATGCTGTTTCATTCTTTTTTATCCTTTTTATATTCTCCAGAACATCAAAATACAAAATGCTATGTATACAGGTTTCTTACTCAAATGTTCCTTTATACTGTCTATTGAATAAAAAAATGTAATAGTTAATGACTTATGAACATACATGTATATATAATTATAGATATGTATAATATATATAACTCTATAACTTTCATATATGTGTGTGGTTTGCATCATTTAAATACTTTTTATGATCATATAACTCTCCATTTGTACATGCATACATTTTAATATGTCCATTTGGTATTTTAATAACAAATTGGCTTGTACCCTACAAAATATTTTGCACATTATTTTCACTTAATAAGTTATTTTTATGCTTATATTTCTAAGAAAAACTGTATGAACTTCATTTTTCTAATCCTGAACTATGCAGATGTGCCGTAATTTATCTAATCAATCTTCAGCTGATGGGCAGTTAGATTACTCCTAATGTTTTTTTCTCCTTTAAACAATATTGCAGGAGCAATACATCTTTGAAGATCTCTTTTTTCCACCATGGGAATATTCCTACATGATAAATACCTAAATTAAAATTGTTAAATCAAATAGTCATACTAATTTCCCTTCCAAAATATTGTCCTCATATCTCTGTTAATATAATGTGTGTGATAACCATCATTCTAGTTTTGCCAACCTTAATCAAGTAAAGTAGTATTTTGGCTTTAGTTTCTGATCTTCTGGTTTTGATCCTTAGCAAAAGGATACCTATTTTCACATATTTATTATTATTTTTGTGTATTTTCTCTAAATACTTATTTATTTTGCCCAATTTAGTGTATTTTTGTTTTTTCTCTATCACTTTATATTAAATGAATATTTAAGATTTATTTTTGTTATTTGTTGCAGAGATTCTCTTTCACATTCCTGTTGTCTTTATAACTGGTTTAGGATTCCTTTCGGGGAACATTGCCATTTAAAAATGAAGGTTTGAATAATCCCTTCCAAACTGAGATTTCTGATTTAATAGTTGAGTTACCCCTGGAATTTGTCCCTAACACTTATATTCCTGACTTATATAGCACAGTCTCATGGGAAAGAAAGAGAGACAAAAAGAGAGAGACAGACAAATAAAACATGATTGATTACAAAACAAGTTCACTCACATAAGTAACATTGGCTAAAATTTGTTTTTACCTTGATGCATCTATTTTAGAATGGTTCATTGCACATTGTAGGGATTGAAAATATCTTTAGGTTCTCTGCAAGGAACAGCCCAGATAAATAACATCAGCATACTGATACACTCAATACACCATAGAAAATCTATTAAAAGTAGAGTTAAGTCTGTGATCACTAAGTATTATGCAAAAGAAAACAACCGTTATCATAAACTCTCAGATCCAACAATGAATATTCTTTTTTCTTTTTCATATTTAAAAAATATTTTACTTATTTATTTGACACAGAGAGAGTGGGAGAGAGAGAGAGAGAGAGAGCGCGAGAGCCAGCGCACAAGCAGGGGGAGAGGCAGGCAGAGGGAGAGGGGAAGCAGACTCCCCGCTGAGCAGGGAGCCTGACCTGGGGCTAGATCCCAGATCCCTGGGATCAGGACCTGAGCCAGAGGCAGACACTTAACCAACTGAGCCACCCAGGTGTCCCCAACAATGAATACTCTTCTTTTTTTTTTTTTTAAGATTTTATTTATTTATTTGACAGAGATCACAAGTAGGCAGAGAAGCAGGCAGAGAGAGAGGGGAGGAAGCAGGCTCTCTGCTGAGCAGAGAGCCCGATGTGGGGCTCGATCCCAGGACCCTGGGATCATGATCCGAGCTGAAGGCAGAGGCTTTAACCCACTGAGCCACCCAGGCGCCCCTACAATGAATACTCTTAAATGACATTTTTACATATTGGGAATTTTTCATTTAATTCAGTTGGCTCCATCAAACCCAAGTAGACTGCCTCCTGCAAGTAAGACGCTGCTCATTCTTTGTGTACTTTCTTTTTCAATTTGTCAACTAAGCTCTGAAAATTACAGTGCTTCACTCCTGTGTGTCCTTGTCAGTCTTCCTCATTCTTGCAGTTTGGGACATCTTGACTCGCAGAGCTGTTGCTGCTGCTTCTTTTCATCTCCCTCCCCTTCTTCCCCTTCCCTTGTCCTTGTTTTCCTCCTTCAGCTTTTTCAGTATTGATAGCTGGGCCAGGCTGCTATACAGGTTATGAAAGTGTTGCTGTAGTAAAACGTTAACAGGAGTACTGCTCCTTGTCACAGCTTGTTATTTTGCTCATGCTGAAAACTTTTAGAGAAACTGGGATGAAGTTGTTAATGGGTACTTAAGTATAATAAGATAATCTGGGAATCCCCGCTCTTCTCTGGTCATTTTAGGGTTTATGCAAGCAACAAGCATTTTACCAGAGGGATGTGAAACTAACAAAATCCTCCTTTTCTTTTCTTTATCTTTCTAAAAGCTTAGAAAATGGGAAAGTTGAGGCTTCATTGCATGACAAAAGCCTTTTCTATAATTCAGAGTATTCAGTAATAAAATGTGTGTGTGCTCATGACAATAAATACTTCTCTACTGGACAGTAAGTTTTGCATTTGTGTAAGAGTCAGTTAAAGAAGTCATCATATTAGGTACTCGAGTCGTGGGCATACCGGAAGTTAGCCTGGAATTCTCCTGGCTGATCTCAGTTAAGAGGGAGAATTCCTTCTCTGTCTTTATTTACTCATCCCTATCCATCATGTAACATGGGCATGCCCAAGAAAAACCTCCACTTGTCTCCACCACTAAACAAATTTACTAACACAATGGTAATTTATAAAACTACTGCTGGCTGGGGCGCCTGGGTGGCTCAGTGGGTTAAAGCGTCTGTCTTAGGCTCAGGTCATGATCTCAGGGTCCTGGGATGGAGCCCTGCTTCAGTCTCTCTGCTCAGCAGGGAGCCTACTTCCCTTCCTTTCTCTCTGCCTGCCTCTCTGCCTACTTGTGATCTCTGTCAAATGAATAAATAAAATCTTGAAAAACAAATAAACAAACAAACTCGTGCTGGCTAAAAACTAACATTTCTTATTATACATTATAATACTAATCATCTTGACATCTTCAGATCAGTGTGGTATAAGGAAGGGGTGTGTGTGTGTGTGTGTGTGGCCATGTCTCTCTTAACTTGAGCTACAGTACTTGCTCATTTAACATCTGCTTCTAACAGAAGAGTAGAATATACAGATTGGGAGGCTTTATTCATCTCACTGTCAATGTGGTCCTCAGTAGTATTTCTTGTTCCTTACTTTGTTATCCCTAAATTTCAGGTAACACTTAGATAAATGTCTCAGTCTTTCTTTTTCAAGAAAGCTAGGCATTGGGAAGAGTATGTGCTATGGTCAGTGCTGGGAATTGTGTAAGACTCACAATTCACAGACTTGTACCCCTAAAACAAATATTATATTATATGTTAATAAAAAAAGATACTCGGTTTGATATGACTATCATCCTCAGGAAGCTGGGGTGGGAATTAAACAGTAACTAGATGAATATGAAAAATTCTCAATTCTGTGGGGACAATGTATGAGTACCAAAGAAAACCAGGTCATGTGTTTCATATTAAAATAAAATTCCATATATAGTAAGGATTGAAAAACTGAGGGTAGGATTCAGAATTTAACCTCATGTTATTTTTCAGAATGTTAACACTACATGAATATAGGCTATTTACTAAATTATACTAATCTGAACCTTTTCATAGATTTCTGTCTTATAATATTTTGTTGTCTTTCAAAGAAAATAGCATAGCTTTAAATTTAAATATCAATTTTTCATAGCTTCTTTATCCACATTTCTTCAGATGTTTTGCAGGGTGTCTGAAATTTTAATATGATTTCCTGACAATCTGTATTTGATTCCCTAGCATTATTGCAAAGGATTGATAATGTCACTGCTTAGAGTCCCCTGTATTTATTGTCACATCAGATTCTGGAACACATATTTTCAAATGTATCTTAAATACATAATTGTGATCAATTTCTTGGCAATACCTTTTACATTTATTTTATAATATGCCTTCTCTTATTTTCTTAAAATTCACAGCTTCTCAATATCATATTTGAAAATTAAGTGAAGATGTTTTCATGCCCCTACTCTATGGGAATGCATTATTGTGCCAGTAAGATGTTGACTCATGGGTATTCATGCATTTGAGAGTTCTAAGTATCTCTTAGAATATCTTGGTGCAGTCAGCTCTTACCACCACCAAATGGTTTCTTCTCGTTCTATAATATGTGGCAAATTTCACATGAGGCTTCTGCGGACTGTCTGTGGCTCCTTCATCTGTGGCTAAACTGTTTGTTGCTTTTGTAATTTGCACTGATTGCTTAAGAAAAGAATGGTTTGTTTTGCAAAGGCTGCTTTTAGTTTAGTGGGTTCTGTGCATAGTTAGCTACAATGATTTTATTTTGTGGTGATGGTTCAGATTGTATTTTTTGGAGGCATTTATTACATTCTTACAAATTACACATGTTGCAGAAAGGCTGTTTTTATCCATACATGGAGAAGAGACACACACAGTACTTGATTGAATAAAAAACCCAATGAAATAGGATCATGTCTCACTGTCAAATAAAGAAAAATGATGGAGTCAAGAAGGAACAAAGAAAAACTGTTCTAGAGTGCTTATTCCAAGTATTAGAATATTTCCATATTTTAAATGAGTTTAAGTACACTTAATGTTGTTTTGAGATCCTTAGCAGTTTCAGGGAGAATATAAGTTTAATCTGCTCTGTGACAAATAAGAATAATGTTAATGTCATTGTATGCTACATATTGTATATGCTACATATTGTATGCTCTGTAATGTGTGCTGGTGGTATTTGCAAACATGGTTTCATTTAGGGCTCAATAAAGCATGTTGAAAATTGTTATTTTTATTGAGAAGGAAACCAAGCCACTAGAACTTCAGTAATTTGACAAAGTTTGTGTGCCTAGTAGCAGAGCCAGAATTTAAATTTAGTTCTGATTGACTCCAAATTCTTTTCTCCCTTCACTCTGTTCTATGATCTCCCTAACAATTACTCCAATATATTTATGTTGTCAGGTTGGGAACTCCTTGTTACGCCTACTTTTACAAGTAGCTTAGTGAATTTTCTGTTTAGATCATTCAAGGAATGAAATAATAAATCCAGCACACAGAACTAAAGTAAAATGTCAAATGTAAACACAGCATTGGTTAGTTCGGTGTCTGATGAGTTGGTGACTGCTTCTTTAAAGGAGAAAGAGAAGGATGGAGAGAAAGAAGGGAAGGGAGAAAAGAAGGAAGAAAGGAAAGAAGGAAGGAAGGGTGGGGGGAGGAGAGGAAAGCCAGAATCTCCACACTTGGACAGTATTTGCCTATTAACTTAAAAATAGCAGCCACTACATCTTATCTCTTGTGAAAGAAGACATTATTCCTAAGATAAATCTTGACAAGGGTTAACAACCCAGAATAACCTTTATTCATCTCTGACAGTAGTGACCATGATTCTCTATGCTTTCCTAGTACCTTTTCATATTTGCATGCATTTTTCAATTACCTACTATTTTTCATACCTCTTTCCCCAACTAGACTGTGAGTAACTCGAGACTTTTTCAGATTCCTATTTCTGTCCTCTCTGCTAGGCACCTAAAAGTATTCCTGGTACATAGACTTTGTAACCCTTAGAATCTGCACAAAGATTCTTGCTTGAATGCTTGTTTTGAAATTCAACAATGTAATGATAATTCTTGAAGCTGCATTAGTGCCTCTTTGTCTACCTACACTTAATATTTCTGTTATTGAGAATATCAATATCTATTTTAACAGGGGTATTAGGACCTCAAAATTGCCGATTATTTAAACTAGGCTTTTTGGGATAATTTTGGTGGTGAAGATGATGTTGTAACCATTGTCAATCATTTCGGCATCACCATACCCTATCTACAAAGATGACTACAACTGATTCACACTGAGGAGTAAGAGTACAGCAACATGAATAATAGTGGATAATCATTACAAGAGAATCATATCTACATTGAGGTGAATGAACATGAAATTTACTTTCTTAAGATCGGGATGCTTATTTCTTTTTTTTTTCTTTTTTTTTGGATATTTATTTCTAATATTTAGTAGAGGAGTGATCTTGGTTCTGTCACAAGGCCACTTTAAGTTTCAGTTTTATTATCTTTAAAATGGAGGAAATAATTCCTACTTTTTTGAAGGAGATTTTAAACTGTAAAGTATTCAGTATAAAAATGCTAGCTAACTTTATTCCTATAATTCCTTGTCCAAATGCATTAGTAAATGTAATTTAATTGCTGGTTCTAGGGAAATTTCATCTCCTTTGCTAACCTGAGGTCAACTTTCCTTTAAGTATCTCACTAAACCGATTGCGATTTAATTCCTAGTATGATGTGGACCATTAAGTACCACATATTCTCTAAGAGATTATACTTATCCTTCTAATTTCTCACTCTGATTGCCTGCCTCTGATGAATTCATGATATTTGATATTTCCTTGTTTCCTATATTTCTAGGCATCTTTATAAACACCTTCACCCTCAAGGTATATCCCCCTCCCCTGCCCCAATCGCTTCATCTCATAAAGCAATAATAGTCAAGAATCTTCTGTTAAACAGATTTCTGATGATGATTTGGAGTAAAATTTTAGGGTGCACATTAGATAGAAACCTATAAATGAATATCAATTATGACTGTTCTTAAAAAAGAACAGTCAGTGGCCCTTTTTACCCTGATAAAGTTGGTGCTATTTGTGTCTTCTTTAAGTGCCAGCTGCTTGCCTTCTCTGGTCCCTCTTTCCATAGAGACTCTTTTCCTGCCCACAACTCCTGTCCATCCTCTTCTTCTGGCCCTCCTGGGAAAGAAGCGCTATACTTGTTAAACTACTCTGCAAAATGAATACATTCTTGTGTAAGCCTATTCAGCTGGACTCTACATAGAAAACATTTGCTTTTCAAAACCGAGCAGGCCAATGAATGCTTTTCATTTTTGCCAGAAAGATAGGAAAGTTCTGTCTCAAAATGGGGTGTGCCTTTTCTCTTCTGTGAACTCCAATCCACTGAAGACAGCTTTTAAACTAATATTTCTTTTTTTTTTTGCTTGATTATGCCTACGTATTTAAGACAAAAAGAACAGATGATCTTTATTTTTCCTTTCCACACAGTTTAATTTTGTCTGACTTTTGAAAAACATAAGTCAAATTTATAGTACTAACATATATTTTGATTTATTTATGATTTATTAAGCACTTTCTAGTTCCTTTCTGGCACTGTCAAATAGAATTCTAATGAGAAACAGCTATGTAATTTTTAAGTTTGTAGTATCCATGTTAAAAAAGGAAAAACAGGTAAATTAATTTTATTAACATTTTAATTCAATATATCTGAAATTTTATCATTTTATCATTATCACTATAAAATAGTAGTGAGATATTTGATGTCCACTTTTTGTATTGTCTTTGAAATCTACTGTGTATTTAACACTGCCAATCTTAACTCACACCTGCCACATTTATAGCACGTCATAGCTACTCGTGTCTAGTGTCTACTTTTTAGCCCAACACAATTCCAAGCACCTGTGAATGTTGCATATTTTATCTCATATAATTCTAACAGTGGTCTGATTATTAATTCCATTGGCAGTTAAGGAAAAAGAAACACAAAGAAGTTAATTAAGTTGTATAAAGTTATGCATTCATTGAAGGCCAGAAATTGAATTTAGCTCATTGTTACTGCAGAGTTTTTGATCTCAGTGTGATGCTCCTACTTCTATGCTTTACTCAACTATTATTAATATCTGGCTAAATCTTTGATAAACCCAGGGTTAGGTATCCTTTTTTCTCTTTTTATTGCTTGTGTGAATTTGGTAAAGAATGCTGAATTGACATATCTATGGACTAAAATGTTTTCGTGGTCAGACTGTTATTATAAAAATGGATTTAGGTTGTATAAGTACATGCTGTTCTTTTGAAATGATGTACCTTAGCAATGCCTAAAAGGGATTTTATCTATGCAGTTAGTTCTTGGCCCTGCTACTGAATCAACAAAAAAGGGAACTAATTTGTGGAAGGAAAGTGGGGTTTACTTAGGTGGAGAGCTTTTAGTATTTACTGGTTTCATGCTAATTTGAGGAGTCAAAGTTTTATCTAGTGTCATTATTCCTTCCAAATTACTTATATTTCTTTCTTTAACAAGAACATAAAAGATACTGTTTGTGAGGTAGATAACTCTGTGGGTGACAATAGTCTTTTAAACATTTACCTTAATTCTGTTTATAATAGGAATTTTTTCAGGAGTATTTGTTTATTATTTCACTAGGACTTTTAAGTAGAATCATTTAACCAGATCATTCAGGTTTATAAATGCTAATACACTTACTTTTTATACATAAGGTGCCCCAAATATTTCCAATAGATACCTAAAATATCTCCGCTGGCATTCTCATGAAGTGACTGTAACAGGGAGCACTGCAGGCTACAGATGAGACATGGCGGCAGGGAGGTTCCCAGTCACAGGGGCTCTTGGAGGTGGGACTGATGGAAGCCTTCAGATGGGTTCCATCAGCCGTCATTGAGTCCTTTCCTAGAAAACTGTTCTTTCTAGATTTCCTGGCAGTCCTTGAGGTCTTTTAGCTGCATCATGCCCATTGACTTGTTGCTGCCTTTTGTCAAATTTTCACGGGAAAACTGGAAGATATGCTGAAAGGCAGGGTGACAGCAACACATCTCTTTTGCTGACTGGCTGCATGAGGGATGTAGCAGAAAGAAAGTCATCTGTAGTTTACAGAAGATAGAATAAGTTCCATATGTTCACCATGCAGGCAGTCTTTGTGTCACAGTTAGGGCTTTCCCAGTGCCTATATTTAATTTCCACACAAAGTATGGGCTTTTCTAAAATGCTTACCACATTTTACTATGTGCACAGTTCGGAATATTTTCCTTTATGAATCACACATTGAGAAAAAATAGTGCTCTATCCCCATGAACTGTTAATTTATTTATGGGGGGCAGTTTTCTTTGTTCTTTCTCCTCCTCCACCTCTTCTTTCTTCCTCCTCTTCTTCCTCTTCTCCTTCCTCTTGTTCTTCCTCTTCTTTGTCTTCATCTTCTTCTTCCTCCTCTTTTTCTTCTTCCTTTTTTCCTTCCTTCTTCTTCTCTTTCTCTTCCTCCTTCTCTTCTTTCTTTCTCTTCCTCTTCTTTAACAAACTCAAGTTTTGGCTTAAGCCAATTAAAAAAAAAAAAAAAAGAGTAGATTGACTTTACCCCTGCCTTCCCTTAGTTACTAGCCTCCCGGCTCTAACTTTCCTCTTTGGCCTGGGACTGCTACTGGACTACCTGGGGATGTTCTGTGTTATCTAATCTCTCAGTGGCCTAGTTCCAAAGACCCAAGAAGTAAGATTGTCCAGATCTTCTTCCATGGGCTTATCAGTCTGGAAATTGACTGCATATGAATCAAGTGTCCAGTACACACCCTGATCTAATGAACTCTGGCTAAAGGGCAGTTTTGTCCAAGAAATGGCATTGAAGGTAGACAGATGATTACCTCACATGGGAGCAGGTGGTAGACAGACAGGGTTCCTGGTCTTTCTGTTTTAACCCTACAACTTGATTTCCTTTTCTCTCTCCCTTATTCTGTTACTGTCCTGGTGGCTTTTATATCCCAGAGGTGTAACAGTAAGGTAATTAAGTAGTAATCTTTTACTTTCTTTATAGAGAAAGGAACTATATTTATTGATCATATAATATATTCCAGAATTTACATCTCCCTTAATACTCACTTAAAGCCACTGAAGAAGGTATTATTCATCTTCATTTTACATTTGATTAAGCAGGCACAGAAACAGCAGGTTACTTTGATTACAATTGAGCAGCTAGTAACGGGTAGCAGTGTAATTTGAGTTCAGGTCTCTCTATTACTGCAATTCCTGTTTTTTCTGCTGCATTCCTCTACATTGTAAGTAGGAATTCTATCTACTTGAGAAACAAAGCAGGTGTTTGTTTTTTGTTCTTTTTAATTTTCTTTGCAAAATTATTTATAACCAGAGAGTTACTGGAGAGAATATACCTCTTCTTCCATTCCAACTCCATAAAGAGGAAAAAAAAAAGTTGGATTAACAGGGGAAAATGGTCTGACAAAATCACTGCAAAATCTTCATCTATTAACAATTTCCTAACAGTTTCATCAATATACTGGTTAGAAAGAAGATGACCTTCATTTAAAGTTATCTTCTATAATAATAATGGTAAAATTCTTTGTGGAAAAATTTCTTGCTCACATAATGGACTTGTTGGTGTTATTTTTCTCAGCTATAATACATGAAAATGTGAATCAGTTATCAACATTAACATAACTTTTTTTCCTGAAATTCAGGTTACTTAAAGTTATGTTAAATTGTCTATTTTTATCCCAGTGTGATTTCTCCTATTTTTCAAAGCACTATTGAAAAGAAAAAAAAAAAAAGCGTAATCAAGATACTCCTATCAGTCTCTCGGGTATTACTGTTTGTCATGATCCTATGACTTAAAGTTTGCAAAGACTTTTTAAACTATTTTTTTGTTTGCATTTAATACTATATTATTCAAAGCCCGTTCTGCTTTCACTTTCTATATCTTTCCCTATAAACATCTCTTTTATTTCTGTGACTACCTTAAGGGAATTTGGCAAGAAAAAGTAGAGAAAGAATAAGAGATATATGAATCATTTCCTACCCTACAATTAACACATGAAGAGAGAACTTAGTGAAAACAGTAATTCCTCAGGCATATGTGGTTTTGTTTTTAAGCCAAAATAGTTTCCCTCTGAGTTCATCAGCTGACACTTTGTAAATGAACCTTTTGTTTTCAAGAATCAACTTTAAGTGTTTTAGCAAATTAGAATTCATACTGCTCTTATCATTTAATTTAAGGGTATAGCTGCACTTGAGCTACAGGACTTTTAAAGAACCACCTTCATTGGCAAAAGCCCCAGGAAATCACTATAAAACTACATCTCTGGGAAAAGTAACCTTCTAATGTTCGGTCTATGCATAAATTATATATTTGTATTTATATTTTGTTACCAATATTTTATGGCCATGCCAAAAATAAGTTCTAAATTCCACTATGTCAGTGATTTTCAAATTATAGATGGACCATTATTTAATTAGTTAGATTAACAATTTAGTTTGTAGTGGTGAGTATTGAGAAGGCAATATCAGAGTGCATTGCATATAGTACAGGTGAGCTTTATAGGTTGGTACCAATAAGCATTAAACTGATAAATATTAACATGCATTGCTCAAAGTAAAAATAAGTTCATTATGAAATTTTCTTTCAATTATATATACATGTGTCTGTTTATACACAGATATGTGTGTGTATGTGTGTGTATATTAGATTACTGTGTAAAATATATCTCACCGTGGATCACTGTAGAAATGTTATGAAGGTAACAGAAATAAATCAACATGCATTTTCAATTTAAGTAGTTTTTGTCTTTGTTGCTTCAGAGACTGGGGTACTAAATGAGGAATCTCCTTTTTGTATGGCCAAATATAAAAAAACAGGTTAGAGATTGGCAATCTTAGCTTTCTTATACATGTTCTGATTTTTGGCAACTGTGTTTTTTAAATGTTTGGAAAAAATGTTACTTTGTTAATTTTGTGTTACTGAAAAATTTTCTCTGCAATATTTTTAATATTCTTTAGGAAAAATAAGTGCAATAATTTATAGAAAACCAAAGATACAAATAAATCAAAATTGAACTACAGTGGCTCTGGTATGTATGGTAGATGTTTATGTGTGTGTGTGTGTGTGTGTGCATGAGTAAGTGTGTGTAGTGTGTGTATACATATGTATATGTGTATGCATGTATATAGTGTATGTATACATAGATTTGTGTATGTATGCATGTATGTACATACACATATAAGTGCATGTACATATACACATACACACATGTGTACACATCTACACATAACACATATAATACACATATAAATACATATATACACACATGTACATACATACGCACATATAAATCTGTGCATATACAATATACACACATATATTTCTACATACATATATACATATAATAGACACATGCATGCAAACATATATATGCATACAATCTATGTATACACATATATGCATATACATACATTTATATAATGTATAAATATATGCACACATACATACATACATACATACATATATACATGCACACATACTGTCAAAGAAAAATTTCTCTTGACAGAGTTAAATAGATGAGGAAGTCTTTATTCGAAACTACTGCAAAAGAGTTAAAGACTGTTGTAATAAAGGAGAGAGTTTGAACTCAAACTCTCAGAAGTAAAAGGCAGGGGAATTTTTAGTAGAGGAGGATGTTAGGAAAGAGGCTGGTCAGCATGATTAGGCCACTTGTGTTTGCTGTCACTTATCTAAATTAGTCTCCTACCATCCCACAGAAAGTAGGAGACAGGCCCTTTATCTTTCCTGATGACTCTGATGCCCAGGTCCTTGAGACAGATATTCTTGGAGTATAGAACTAGCAAGAGGCTGAGAGAAGACTTATATCTGAAAGACAGAGAAAAAATTCACAATTACAAGTTTTAAAAGTAAATGCTCTAAAAAAGGGGGCCTACAGGCAGAAAGAAATCTGTCTAAACTTTACTCAGGCTGAGAGGAACATCAAGCTTTCCTGGTCTATGCGTGTGCATGCACACACATGAGTTGAGATAAAATCTTTCAACAGGCAAGAATTCTTGTCCCTTATGTGGGAATATATTCTCCCCGTTTGGGAACAGAAATGTTGAAGTTGCATCAAGATAAGAAGTAATTTATTACCAGTAATGTATTTTCAAGAATCTCAGGCAATATTTGATGGAAGAATAACCTCACACTGTTAGAGTCTCCATAAATATTACATACAATGGCTTAAATGTTAAAACTTTTGCACAAGAAGAATGGTATTCATATTTTCATCACAGCTTGCAAAGAACCTAAATGTTGCTTTTTCGAAAAAGCATAAGGGTCATCAAAATTAAATTTTCCCAAAAGAGCTCAGGGATTGTCATAGTGAATATATAAACAGCTGGAAAGAGCATTGATAAATGGTGGTTAGCAAGACTTCAATGAGAGATAGAACAACATTAAATTAAGAAAAAAAATTAAAGCTAAAGAGGAAATATTAAGATGAATTGTGATGTTACGGGAGAAAATAACTTTCTAGAGATCAGTTTTTGGGGAGTGTCATTTGTGATCTTAACTTCAAATAATTTTTTTTTCATATAACGCAGAATAATCTCTCTTTTCCTATAGAACAAATTTCAGTAAACATAAAAGAGACCATGGGCTGAGGATAAAGAAGAGAAAAATCAAGATGCGACTAGTAGAAAGATGACACATATGGCAAAGATGCTTCTCTAGTTCTTATAAGGGAAGTATTAGTAATTGTTATCAAATGCCACTGTATATAATTTATAGTCAGTCCCATTCAATAAAACTTCTAGTGTAGAATATAGTGCTCTTTTTATGATATTCATTAAATCATCCTCAATACATATTTTATATTTTCCATCAAGCCCTGTGGTTAAAAATTCCTTTCAAATATAAGAATCCCCAACTGCCAACTCCAGTTAACATTCTGGTTTTCAGCATAAGCAATACTGAGTAAGAAGCTTTTAAAAATATATTTTTTCTTTGTTTAAGGGTGCTATTCAATATGCAACTATACAAAGATGTATAAGTCACTCTACTATGAGAATCACCATAATTATTCTGATTTCTAAAGCTTATTAATGAGATATTTTACAACTCTTTTTCATGCCAAATCATTGAAATAAAGAGAAAAGTCTAAAAATAATAAACTGAGATTTACTTACTTATGGGATAATATCAAGAGATAAATCATGCATGTTTTGGAGTCTCAGACAGAAAGGAGAAATGGAAGGGTGGAAAGGAATTTGAAAATACAATGGGTAAAAAAAGTGTCAAAAATATTGAAGTAATGAACTTTATTTCTTGGAGAAGTTTTCTGTTCACAGCGAAACTGAGTGAAAAGAACAGAAGGCTCCTATTTACTCCCTATTCCCACAACCTCCCTCACTAGTACTATCCCACACCAGAGTGATACATTTGTTACAAATGATGAACCCACACTGACACATTATAATCACCCAAAGTCAGTTTGCATTAAGGTTCACTCTTGGTGTTATACATTCTATAAGTTTTGACAAATCCATAATGACATGTACCCACCATTATAGTATCACACAGAATAGTTTCACTCTCCTAAAATCCTGTGTTCTGCCGATCAATCCATTCCTCTGATAACCGCTAATCTTTTTGCTGTTTCCATAGTTTTGCCTTTTCCAGAATGTCAAAAAGTTGAAATCATATTGTATGTAACCATTCTAGACTGGGTTCTTTTCTTTCTTTTTTTTTTTCTTGGTAATATGTCTAAGATTTGGTAGAATGTCTAAGATTCCTCCATGTTTTTTCATGGCTTATAGCTTATTTCTCATTAGTACCGAAAAATATTCCGCAGTCTGGATGTACCATATATTTTACCAACTCACCTACTGAAGGGTATCTCGGTTGTTTCCAGGTTTTGGCAATTATCACAAAGCTGTTCTAAACATCAATGTGTAGGTTTCTGTGTGTCCTTTTCAATTCATTAGAGTAAATATCAAAGAGCATGATTGCTGGATTTTTCAGGTACAACCTAATTAAGTTTTGTAATAAACTGTCAAATGGTCTTCCAAAGAGGTTGCACCATTTTCCATTTTGTGTTATGACCAGAAATGAATGAGAGTTCCTATTGCTTCTTGTTCTCATCAGCATTTGTTGTGAATGTTCTGGATTTTGGCCATTCTAATAGGTGTGTGGTAATATTTAATTATTTTAATTTGCAATTCCCTAATGACATATAATGTTAAGCATCATTTCATATGCTAGCTTGACATCTGTGTATCTTCTTCGGTGAGGAAAAATGTCAAATTTGATTTAAACCAATAAATCAACCTCAAGGAATTTCAGGAAATACATACCACCACTGCCATTTCATAATCAAATTGTTGAAAACAGCAACAAGGAAAATCTTTAAGAGCAGCCTGAGAAAAATGAAGCATTATGTACCCAAAATAAAGATGTGAATTATGGCAGACTTGTCAGAAGCAATGTAAGCCAAAATGATATAAAATGGCACCTTTAGAGAAATGAAAAGAAACTCTTAATCTTGAATTCCACACCCTGGTTCTGTCCATGAAATAATAACTGCTAGAAGACTTCAGCCCTTCTCCAGCAACTAGAAAACTGAGCAAAATATATTGATTATGTGTTTTCAGAATTTAATAAGATGCATCTAAGGACAGTGATCCCTAGGGAAAGTGAAACAGAATTTGCACACATTTCTAAAACATAACAAACCCAGCGGCAAATTCAGAACTCTAGGTGTTGTCTAATCTGTGTACCCCTCCCTTCTTCCAGTTGATATACTTCTATTCATAAAACTTATGACTGTACTTTATACTGTTTTCTTTTTATTATTATTAAAAATAATAACCATTATTATTTCCCTAGTGGTTTAGACCCTGAATCTCATAGGTAGCTTTGCCTTTTTGCTTCACTCTTGGCTGTTATCTCTCATAATTAACAGTTTACACTTTCACAGTGTGGGATACCATTTACAGGCAGTGCAGATTTATTTTATTGATTTTTTCTTAATCTAATATTTTTATATTGATTGCACATTGGAATAATATTATTTTGAATATATGTTGTTACATAAATTACATGGTAAAGTTATCTTTATTCTTATAGTTCAATGTGGCTATTATAGGTAAAAAAATTATATGTGTTTCATGTTATATTTCTATAGAAAAGCATGCTTTAGAGAAACAACAGAACAAATGAATACCTGTATAGAAAAAAAATCACTGTGACCTGTATCTAAAACCATCATAGAAATAACTCTAATTAGATCATAGATCTAAGAATAAATACCCAACCTATAACCCATTTAGAGGCAAACAAAGGGAAGTGTGTGATCTTAAGACAGGAAATAACTTTAGATACTATAAAAAGCTTGAGACATAGAGGAAAATATTGATAATTTAGAATTTATCAAAATTAAAACCTCCATTCTGTGAAAATCAAAATTAAGAAAATTGATAGGCAAGATATATACTTAGGTGTTTGTGATATCAACATCTAGCAAAGAATTTGTATATAGAATAAAGAATTCTTATGGTTTAAAAACAAAAAGACAATCTAATGAGAGAAAATAGCAAAAAATACAAACAGGCATTTAAAAATAGAGAAGATGTAAAAATAGCTAATAAACATGTGAAATTACTCTAAATAAGCAGTCATCAAAATATGAAAATTACAATTATAATGAGATACCACTGCATAGCATTCTACAGTCTAAAATATAAAAGACTGATAATGCCAAGTCTTGACACAGACCTAGAGAAACATGAATTCTTACACATTGTTATTGGGTTTGGAGAATGCAAAATCATTTTACAAAACAGTTTGATAGTTCCTTATAGAGTTAAATATATAATTATACATAACCCAGCAATTAAATGCTTAGGTATTTACCCAAGTGAAGTGCAAACTTATGCCACACAAATTTGTACACAAAGTTTTGTAGCACCGTTATTTAGAATAGTTAAAAGTGTATACAATTATATTTACCCCAAAGATACAGATGTGGTGAAAAGAAGGGCCATCTGTACCCCAATGTTTATAGCAGCAATGGCCACGGTCGCCAAACTGTGGAAAGAACCAAGATGCCCTTCAACAGACGAATGGATAAAGAAGATGTGGTCCATATACACTATGGAGTATTATGCCTCCATCAGAAAGGATGAATACCCGACTTTTGT
>PISX010014831.1:0-51663 GCA_004024625.1 Mellivora capensis
ACACCCCCTCCTCTAAAACCCTCAGTTTGTTTCTCGAGTCCACAGTCTCTCATGGTTCATCTCCCCCTCCAATTTCCCCCCCTTCACTTTCCCCTTCCTTCTCCTAATGTCTTACATGTTATTCCTTATGTTCCACAATTAGAAGTACTTTCAGTGTAAAACCCTGCATATCTCTGCAGTTCTACAAAGTTCTCTTCTTTATTTATACTTATTATATAAGTATATACTTATTATATTTATACTGCTGCAGTCCTCTGTGATTGAGTCCCCTCCTTTTGGAATTCTTATGACTTAAATAAAATCTCATGTACTGATCATCTATGTTGTTTGTGTTTTCTTCTCATATGTTCCATTTCTTAGTCTTTGGGGACTAGGTTTTGAAAACTTTCTTCAGTAATATCTTCTGAGATTTTACTGATCTTTTGTGCAGCAAATATTTTAAAATATTAAGAACCTTTCCTTATTGTTTACTTGTTGCTTTTGCATAGTTTTGATTCCTTGTATATGAATGTGATTGTGATACATTGACACTATTCCCAGAGAATATTGCTAACATAATTTCTCAGAAATTCCTTTCTTTTACTTAATTCTCCAACATCCTGAATTGTTTACATTCCTCTAGGTCAGTCTTCTTGATGGTTTACCATGCTCTTCATTTTTCATGTTTCAGGATTTTCTGTCCAAAGGACAAATAATACTAAGTTTTGGCAAGAATCATGATACAATGAAACCCTAATAGATTGATGGTGGGAATGTAAAATGGTATGACCACTTTGCAGAAATGGTTTGCTAGTTTCTTAGCAGTTTAAACTGGAACTTATCAGGGGACGCCTGGGTGGCTCAGTTGGTTAAGCAGCTGCCTTCGGCTCAGGTCATGATCCCAGCATCCTGGGATCGAGTCCCACATCGGGCTCCTTGCTCGGCAGGGAGCCTGCTTCTCCCTCTGCCTCTGCCTGCCACTCTGTCTGCCTGTGCTCGCTCTCTCTCTCTCTCTTCTCTCTGACAAATAAAAAAAAATTAAAAAAAATAGCTAATAAAACTGGAACTTATCAGATGAACCAGAAGTTCTACTCCTGGGGCTCTACATAAGAGAAATAAATATAGATGTCTATGGAAGACATATGTGAATGTTCATGGCAGCATTAGTCATAATAACCCTAACTGCAAACAACCCCAAATTTCATTAACCATTGCATGGAGAAACAAAAATGGTATGCCACATACAACTAAGTATTATTCACCAATGAAAATAGTAAATTATTTTTAAGAATCAATTATTGATACAAGCTTCAACAAGGATGAACGTCAAAAACGTTATTCTAAGCAAAAGAAGGCAGACACAAAAGACCACCTATTGTGTATTTCCATTGATATGAAATGGCTGGAAATGGCCAAATTATAGACAAAAAAGCAGAGCAGTAGCTGCTCAGAATGGACAGTGAAGAATATTAATTACAAAGGGCAGAAGGGAAAATTGGAGATTTAGAAAGTGTCTTAGGACTAGATTGTATTGATGGTTGCACAACCGTAAACATTTACTAAAATTTGTAGATTTGCATACATCCAGTGGGTGAATTTTTGTATACAAATTATACCTCAGTAAAACCCTTACATAACACACAAAGGACAGGAAGTGATTGGCAAATTTATTTTATATTTTGTTGAAAGTGGAATCTTTGTAATTTAAAAAATTGTATTCTATTTTCCAGGTTTGGGATATGACCATGGTTACCGTTTATCTCTGACTTGAGGTGTTTCCCTCATCTCCGTGGTTCCCGATGTTTTCATCTGTGGCTAGACATTGAAGTAGGTAGTCTCTGAGGATTCTTCATCTCTGATTTTGTGGATTATTTCAAACTGGCTTCGTTTTCTCCTTGATCTGTCTGTTAGACTCATTCTGCCAGCAAATTTGCTACATTTTTTCTCTGTTGTCAGGTCAGGGTTTGGAATAGACCATCTTGTACATTTCCTACTTAATCAAGAACCTTCAGAGAAGATACTTAATCTGATTTTTACCATGAGGATGAGCTGGACACAGCTGGCTAAAAATTGAGCAATATTCAGCCAATTTATTTTAAGTGAGTATGCTCATTTTTAAACTTATTTTTATATTAAAGATAATATTACTGGGCAAATTTAGCTTACCTACACATGAATGGCAGCACTAAAAGGAAAACAGGATAGATTTTTGCCTACCAGGACTTGTTGGTCTAGTTTATGGGCTACAGTGTAACATTAGAAGTCCAGAAATGATGGATTAGAAAATATAGATTTATTCTTCTTTCTTTTGCTGTTCCTGATTTTTGGCTACAAGGACACACTGTCCTTGTAAAGTACCGAAGGGATAATTTTTAAAACCATATTAGACTTATATTTGGGAGTTATAGATTAATGCTTCTCAAATGATTTAATGTGCATACAGATCAATCTAGGAGCTTGTTAAAATACAGAAGCTTAAATACAATCATTTAGGGAGTGGCCTGAGACCCTGCACTTCGAGCAAGCAGCTAGAATTCACCAGTGCTGGGTGGTGGACCACACTCTGAGTAGCAAGGTGTTGGAAGGGAAACAGAAACTGTGGAAGGGAAGGAGTTACAGGGACCTGTCTTGCTTTGATGGTAATGAGAACCAGTCTGCAAAAGGAGTAAGACGCCTGGCTATAGTCAATTCTCCCTCAGTGAAGGTGGGTACACAGAGGCTGGCAGGCAGGTAATAGAGGGAATTAGTGGATGTGAGTAAGTGATGGACCAGAAGACCTCAAGCATCTCCTCTCACTGTGAGGATGCATACTTAATCTGTAATTAGCATCACTTCTGACCATGAAATGTATATTTACCATATATTCCTATGGAATTATTTATAATAATTTTTCATACTAATCATAAGCATTTTTGGACTGTGCTTCCCTTGAGTGTGACCACTATGTTACAAGCAGATCAGAAAGTATTAGTCCTGTCCTGTTGTTCCTCTTTCTCCAGAAGGGCCTGGCTTGCTGTGCAGCTCTTGTAGCTGAGTGGGGACAGAAAGCCTCTATCATCTTTCTCAGCAATCTTGCCCACAAGAGTGGGAACTCAGGCCTCTTGGCTCAATATGTATCCTCCAGCTCAGCTCCCTTTTTTATCTTGAATATGACATTTTGGATAGTTACAGAGATGAGCACAGATACCTTATTCTCAATGAACTATTGAGATTGCTATGATTTATTCGAATGTAATAAAAACCAGTCTCATTGGATAATAAAATGAGGATGGATGGAGGGAGGAGAATAGTCAGAAATTCAGGATAAAATAATAAAATAAACTAATTATATTGGTGTACAGTTAGAGGTCCATCAGGCCCCCTGGTGAGTTGCAGCTTTAAAAATAAGCCTTGGGGTGCCTGGGTGGCTTAGTCCGTTAAGCATCTGCCTTTGGCTCCTGTTATGATTGCAGGGTCCTGGGATTGAGTTCTGAGTTGGGCTCCTTGCTCAGCAGGGAGTCTGCTTCTCCCTCCCCCTTTGTCCCTCCCCCCAGCTTGTGCTCTCTCTCACTGTCTCTGTCCAATAAATAAATTATATCTTTAATAAAATAAAATAAAATAAGCCTTAAACATGCAGGTTGGATGACAGGAGGCCTCTAGAGGAGTGATAACTAACGAAAACTCTGAACTGTAAGTGGAAGGTAGCAGTAGGATTGGAGTGAGGTGGATGGTGGGGTGGGTAGGTTCTGAGCAATGGGAACGGCATCAAGTGGGAAACACTGTGATGGGTTCTAGGTGTGTTATAGGGAAAAATACCTCCCCCCAATTCAGTAAAGTGTAACAAAATATTAAGAGCCCCTTCCCACCCTTTGTGATTCCATAAATATAGAACTATAGTCATGTATTATTCCTTGTCATCAATTTCCTTCTATGAGTCACCTGACGCCCCCTACCCTGCCATCCCGGTGGGTCCTTTGGCTACTCTCTCACTCCCTGGCCATCTTGTCTGATGTGAGCTTCCCAAGTTTTCCATCATCTCTTTCTGGAATGCTCTCCCTCTGTCTTGGTTTCTGGACAACTCCCTTTGCTCTCCAAGGTCTGTAAGGAGGTTAATGAAATCCTTGAACGCGGGATGGCACATTAGTCAGCTTGACTGCTATAGCAAGATGCCACAGTCTGGGTGGCTCAAATAATGAACATTTATTTTCTTCTAATTCTGGAGTTTGAAAGTCCAAGTTGAAGGTGCCACCAGGATTGGTTTCTGGAGGCCTCTCTCCCTGTCTTACAGATGGCTACCTTCTCACTGTGTCCTCACTGGCCTTTCTTCTGAGAGATATCTGGTGTATCTTCCTCTTCATATAAGAGCAGAATTGGGGGGGGAGATGAACCATGAGAGACTATGGACTCTGAAAAACAACCTGAGGGTTTTGAAGGGGTGGGGGGTGGGAGGTTGGGGGAGCCAGGTGGTGGGTATTATAGAGGGCACGCATTGCATGGAGCACTGGGTGTGGTGTAAAACTATGAATTCTGAATTATGCTGAAAAGAAATAAAAAAAATTAAAAAAAATAATAAAAAAATGTGACTTTACTTAACATGAAAAAAAAAAAAAAAGCATTAGTCCTGTTGGATTATGGCCCCAACCTCATGACCCCATTTAACCTCAATTATCTCCTTAAAGGCCTCATCTCTAAATGAATTACTTTGGGGGTTAAGGCTTCTGTATGTGAATTTTGGGAAACACAGTTCAGTTTATGGTAGATGGAAAGTTCACATGGCTTTTGGGCACAGGAGGACTCCCTTGTGTTAAAGTTGATGATGTGGTTTTATACTCAATAGCATTATATCTGTTTGAGAGTGGAACTAGAATATTAAACTAGATTCTTGAACACCTGTGAAGTTCCCACAAGGTTGAAGAAAGAAATACAATGTTCATACTCAAAGATATTTCTTGACTAGAATAAGAGGTTAGTTATGAAGAAAGTCAGTGTCTGATTCAGTGGGTATCCAACTGATGTATTATTTGAACTTGGGACTTAATGGTAGAGAATAAAAATTGATTCTCCTCCCTGATTTCCAGAAAAGAGTATCTTGCCAAAGCAGCTCTCTGTTTGCAAGTTAGAAGCCATTCTAAGGTCTGTAATTTCTTCCTCTTTATTTGATCACACCTCAGTCTCCCCTACCGTAGAGGAAAACAAAGTATGTTGAGACAAGAATGAAACAATTTGGGGGGCATTGATTCTGTGTATATGTTTAAAGAACCCTGTTTCAAATACTTGAAAAACTTCCTCACAGCAAAAATTAAGTAGACTTGAACCCAATAGTTGGACTGCAGAGAAGGATTAAGAAGGGGCTGGAAACTCTCCTACCTGAGGCAATGAAGTGAACTCTTCACATTTCTTCTTCTGGTGCAATTCTTATCTTTTAAACATGCCGTATATTGGGCTAAAATCACACAGCATTTTCATTGTTTGAAATGTCCTCTTACTTGGATCATGTCTCAGTTTTCAAAGTGTCTTCCAACCTTTTATTGCATCTCATCCTCATAATAATTATGTGGGTTTAATTGGGCAGGTTTTTAAAATTCAAGTTTGTCAATTAAAAAAAGAAATCGAGGGCAGTTCAAAAATATTTATGAATGTTTCTTTAATACTCAGATTTCCTGAGCCACATTCCAGAGATTTTCTTTGGTGGATGGGTAGGAAATGAATTTTGGGTAAGACTAAACAGAGAAGAGATGCTTGGGGAAAAGGAAACTCATTTAAAAATGCCACACCTGTATTGTTTATGTAATCGATCTCCTTTTAGTTTGAATGAATTCTTCTTGCAATTAAACAGAGTCTTCTTAAAATGTTTTACAGTATTAATTGTTGTATTACTATTATTGCCTAGGGACTAGAAATTCTGGAATCCTGCCCTACATCAAATTGTTTCTAACTATGAAGTTTGTAAGAGAGAGATGTAATGAGGCATAGAAACAGATAAGGGGAGAAAAGGCTCTGCTTGGTCTGAATCCTGGGAGGCTGCCCCAAAGTCCTGGTTCAAATGTCTGGGTTCAAAGGCATAATGGAGTCTTCACTCTGTGTACTGAGTTGTAACCTGGGTCTTACAATTTTAGCACATCCCAGCCAATGTCATAGAGTGAGAACATCAAATAGCAACAGAACAGGAGCATAGGAAATGTAGCACTTATGTCCCTCTCCAGATGCAGAGAAAGATGAAAGAGTAAAAAGGTAGTTCAACTAAAGGTACCAAGGACAGATAGGTCTTCTGACTGCCAGTGCTGACACAAGAAGGAGAAAAGAGGGAAGAAGATGACTGGCGTCCAGCATCAGGAAGGAAACTACGTGTGATCTTCCGGTTTCCCCCTCATGCATGGCAGAGGAAGATGAGAAACCCATGTAGGAGACCTTTAGACTCTGTTCATGGCTAAAGTTAGTCCAGGCAATATCCTAGAGTCTGGCCAATCAAATTAATGATCTCCTCCTTGAAGGGAGAAGCAAGGGAGAAGCAAAGGAGGGGTGAGCCAACCTTCCTTGTAGAACTGGAAACCTGCAGTTCCAATGAAGGATGTTGAGTAGGAAAGAATCCAGTTATAGTTTTTCTTTCCTGTTTCACATACTTGGTGCCTAAAGACCAGTTAATAATGTCAGCAGTTCTGGGGCCCCTGGGTGGCTCAGTTGGTTAAACGTCCAACTCTTGAGTTCTGCTTAGGTCGTGATCTCAGGCTTGTGAGATTCAGCCCTGTGTCAGGCTCCACACTAAGTGCAGAGCCTGCTTGACAGTCTCTCTCTCCCTCTCCCTCTGTCCCTCCTTCTCTCTCTCTTTAAAAAAATAAATAAATCTTTTTTTTTAGAAAAAAAAGAAATAATATCAGCCATTCTATTCCAAACACAGCCCTATTCCAATCATTGAAAACCCATAGAAACTAGACATAAATATGTATTTGGCTGCCCATCTGCCATCAGAAAAACTGTGGTCTGTATTTAATACTATTCTTTCCTCGCACCAAAGAGAAATGTGGATTTGGAGTCATGACCTGGATTCAGGTCTGCTTGGTAATGCTGGGCATTTTTTCTAACCACTGTAAGTCTCAAATTTCTGTTCTTCTGTGATGTAACAATGTTTGCTTCATGTCTTTCTGGCATGCAACATCTTGAGGGGCAAGAGTGAACTGATTCTTTTTTTTTTAAGATTTTATTTATTTATTTGACAGAGATCACAAGTAGACAGAGATGCAGGCAGAGAGAGAGAGAGGAGGAAGAAGCAGGATCCCTGCTGAGCAGAGAGCCTGATGTGGTGCTCGATCCCAAGACCCTGGGATCATGACCCGAGCTGAAGGCAGAGGCTTTAACCCACTGAGCCACCCAGGCGCCCAAGAGTGACCTGATTCTGAAATACTGTGGTAAAGCTTATTTTAGAAGGCATGGTGAATCATCCATTGGGAGAAATGGCCCTCTTGTGTTGAGTACGGCATGGCCGACATCATGAACGAAGAACAGAAGATGTGCATCCCATCCCCTTCTATTAGAAAGAGAGTTAATCAAATCAAAAGCACATCTAACACTACCATTTCTAATTGCATTTTGTTTCCTCTTGCTAGAAAGGTAATATTCTTTTATCTGAAGATGTTTTTTCTTTCCTCATAACTTCAGTATAGGTATTATTATTATTCACCCCTGGGCCCAGAGATCTGAAATACTGACAGTTTTGAGTGGCTTTCTAAGCATTTGATACAGGAAATTTACTTTAAAAAAAAATAACCCAGGAAGCATTTTTCAGTCATTTCTGGCTTTAAGCTGGAATTCACTGCTATTTACATACAAAGTTGTGGATCTTACAGAGATTGTGATGGGGATCTTCCCCCCAAATATGCCAAATTCTCACAATTTCTTTCTTTCTTTCTCTTTTTCTTTCTTTCTCTCTTTCTCTCTTTCCTCTCTTTTAGCATTTCATGTGTGATGGACAAGCACATGAACCTTAGTTTCATCCAGTTCTAGATTTGAATCCTGATTATATATACTATTTTTATGACTTCAGACACACTACTAGAACATGCCCATTTTCTTTTCTTTTTTAAAAGTTTTTTTTTATTTAGGGGGGTACAAACAGGAGGAGAGCAGAAGGAGAAGGAGAAGCAGACTTGCTGCTGAGCAGGGAGCCCAACTCGGGGCTCAATCCCAGGACCCTGACACTATGACCTAGGTGGAAGGCAGACGTTTAACCAACTGAGCCACCCAGGCACCCCACCCTTTTTCTTCATTTGTATGTCTTACATAAGACATTCTGAAGTTCAAATGATTTTTAAAATTAGAGATATTTTAAGCAAACTTTAAATTTTGCTTAACTTTATGACCCAATTTGCTTCTGTGTATCTAGTTTTCCTACTCGATAATTTCTTGCTTTTAACTTTTCCAGCAGGACCAATTAGTCACGTCATGGGATTTCTTCCAGAAGTGAGCTTGTTAGAGGGCTGTCCTGTCAATATTCATTAATTACTGTTACTTCTAGTCCTGCTATGATCAGACAGATCAAGAATTGGTGAACAATGACCCAGTCGCCAAATCTGGTCCATTGCTTGTGTTTTGTATAGCTTGCAAACTAACAGTAGATTGTACATTTCTAAAGAGTTGAAATATATCAAAAGAAGAATGTTATTTTATGACACATGAAAATTAGTCAATATTCAAATTTTAATATCCATAAGTAAATTTTTATTAGAACACAGTCATATTCATTTAGTCATATATTTTCTATGGCTGCTTTTGCATTATCACTGCAGAGTTTAGTAGTTTTAATGGAGACCATATGGTACACAAATTCCAAAATATTTACTATCTGGCCCTATTCAGAAAAAGTTTGCTTACTTGTGACCTAAAAACAGGAATCACACTTAGATACACCTGACTGCCAGTCCAGGCTCTGGTACTTGATAGCCATGTGACATTGTATGAATCACCCTTATAAAATGGTGCTCATTATAGTAAAATTATAGTCACTTTCCAAAGTGTCTAGAGAAGAACAAATAACATATTGTATATGAAAGCACTTTGTAAATGCAAGAACTATATGATTGTGATTTTCACACCTTGTTTTTATCCTTGAAACCTTTTATTCACCTAAATCTCACATGACACTCCTGCATGTGAAGTGGATATAAGTAGGACAAGTGGTTGAAACTGGGAAGGGAGCTTGAAACACTAAACACCCATTTGCTTGGAGAGGAAGGTTTGAATCCACTCTGGGATAAGTAAAGCAGGACTTCTAACCTTTTCCATTACTAAGGTTCCTTTTTTCATTTAAAAATTACTTAGAGTATGCCTGGGTGGCTCAGTTGGTTAAGTGTCTGCTTTTGGTTTGGGTCATGATCTTAGGGTCCTGGGATCGAGTCCTGCATCAGGCTCCCTGCTCAGTGGGGAGACTGCTTCTCTGTCTGACTGCCACCTCTCCTGCCTGTGTGCTCTCTGTCTCTTTCTCTGACAATAAATGAATAAAATTTAAAAAAATACTTAGTGCAGCACATGACTAATGGCTTCAACATCCAGTGATGTCAAAATAAGAGGCCATAAAACAAGTGCAAAGGATAGGAGAATTTCTCATTGTCAAGGTGGTCAACTAACATTGCTTGCTATTTCCCTGACACCCAACCTTAAGACACCACCAAAAAATGATAAAAGAGGTTGACGGATTTGAGTAATGATCATGAAAACCATGGGGAGACCTCAGGGAAGACAGAACACAGTTAGGTCTTATGTTGGCAGAGATAGTGTCCCAAAAGAAAACAGACTGAGATGACTCAGATGGGGGCTAGGCTGGGTTTCCATTTTAGATATGCTCCCCTGTTTCTCACAAGATTGCTCATGCTTGAAAGAGCAACAACAGACATGGGTTAGCCAAGGAAGACAGGCAAATAGCAGGGGTCTGAGACTTGTTAGGTAAAGAAGAACTAATAGTGTATGCAGGTAGACCAGCTGGCCTTCTCAACTCTTTCTGCATTTCTGCTCTGTTAGCCACCTTAAAAGGGGGATGACCTGGATCAGAAGTAAAAGGTAAATCCCTGAAAGGCACAGTTACCTGTGGAGAGAGAATTGTTTGCCTTTCACCCCCTTCAAATTTCCATCAGATGACTGACTTCACAGAACAACATCATGAGACACATGAAGAGCACAACTTTAGCAAAGTAACAAAGGGGTAGAGAATCCAGACAAAGTGAACCAGAAGTTATGGTCAGACAGCCTAGATACTTAAAATATTTTCAAAGAGGTAAAGGAAGGTATTTGTAACAAAAAACAGGGACAAGGAATTACAAAGGAAGAAAAAGTTGAGGTACTGGCCCAGAAAAATATACTTGAAATAAAGAGATCAATGTATGGGTAGAACAACAGGATATATACAGTCAAAGAACAAGTTATTGATCTGAAATGTCAGGGTAAGAACCTCTCCTGGAAAGCATCCAAGAGGAATAAAGAGAAACGTAACAACATAGCTAATAGATATAAAGGATAAAAGTAGAATATCAACATCTTTAAAACAGGATAATAAAAAATATTTCTCCAGGAAGGAGAAATATTAATAGGAGAAGAAATATTTGAAGAAATATTTGCTGAGAATTTCTTAATTTTCAAGGGCAGGTGGCCATGATATAGGTTAAAAAACATACGCACACACTTTGCCACAAAAAGGTGAACTTTTAGAAGAGCTCAAACAAAGAAAATTCCAAAAGCTTTCAAAGAGAAAAAGCAGATTGCATGCGAAAGAAAGGTAAATAGATTGATGCCATACTTCTCAAAGGTAACCCTGGATGCAAGAAGCCAAAAGAGTGACACTCTTACTGTATTAAAGGAAATTTAGAGTTTTATTTTCATCTTAAAAGTGAGGAAAACAGAAAAACATCCTTGAACATATAAGCCCATGGTCATTCAGCTCATTCTCCTTCATAAAGCTTCCTGTGATCATCTTGTGAGCCTGCTTTTCAAGCTTACTCCTTTGTTGTATATTTCAAGAACTTCTTTATTTGGAATTAAAAGCCAAGAATGTTTTATTCTATATTCTCTAGGCTAGGTAATTTTCTCCCATCAATGTAGTGAGTTTAGAAGGTTATTCTTCTGCCTTAGCAGTAGATGAAAGGGTGCTGGCTACAAGATATATGGAAAAACAAACTGGATTAATATCTCAAAATACCCTCTCTCTAAATTTCCCATAATGAAGATATAAACAAAGTGTGTGGGAACAAGAGCAATAATGAAAGGGCATGGACTCCAGGCAGATGTGGTTTTAAGGAAGCCACAGTGTGGTAGAATAAGTTTCTGATAAACATATGACCTTCCCAACAATAGAGGACTGGAATGGGCAATCTTTTACATCCAAGGAGCATAAGGAAGAGCCTCATTTGAAATGCTGAGACTTCCCTTGAGATACTGCCTTTTTTTTCCCCTGCTGCTAGACCATGCATCATAATTTGAGTAATTAAAAGCAATCCACTTTTTTATGTTGTGATTGCACTCTGTGAAACATTGAATTTCTTGGTGTTTCTTCCCAATCAGCAGTGTCTTCAGAAGCAAAAGACCCCCTGGATATTACAATGTGAGATTATTTTTAATACTTAATGCAGAATCAGGGAAGCTTCTTTTGGTTCTATAGTAAGTGGAATGGATGTGGAAATGCTGCATGGTGTAGAAAGCAGGACTGAAGTAATTTCTGCATCATACCTCTGCTGCATTTCTGTGCAACAGTCCTATATGGGATGGAGTTAGGGTTTTTTTAATCCCATTTTATATATTTAATTCCTGACCATATATTTCTGTGTTCGCTGTGGTTGAATCATTTTTATGGTTTCTATGATAGATTTGCATGTGATGGGTTTGCACTAGATGATGTGTCCTCATTTAGTGCTCTTTCTAGTCTTGATTTCAAGTGGTGTTTTTTCTTTTATCTTGTGAGGAGTGTAATCATTTTGATGTTATTTCTACACCAATAAATTGCTACAGCAACAATAATAATATGAATAGCTACCAATTACCAAGCCATGTGTGCCAGGTAGAGCAGTAAGCAATGTGTATCCAGTCGTATAATTTAACCTTTACAAACAGCCCTGTGAAGCAGTTCTGATTATCATCTCTGTTTTACTTATGAGGAAACTGGGGCTCAGAGAAATGAATTAACTTCTCAAACCTCATAGCTAGAAAGTGGTACTGATAACTTTGGATTTAGGTCTCTCTGATTTAAAAAATGTCACTTTTTTATACTGTGATGCAGTATAAGCAGTATTTATTGTTCACCATGATTATCATTAAGATCTTCACCACCATCATCACCATCATTACTATCATCATTACCACCACCATCACTACCATCACTACCGTCACCATCATCACCTTCATGATCAACATGCCCACCCTCCTCACCATCACCATCACCACCACCACCATCACCACCACCATCACCACCATCACCACCACCATCACCACCATCACCACCATCACCACCACCATCACCACCATCACCACCATCACCACCACCACCATCACCACCACCATCACCACCATCATCACCACCACCATCACCACCACCATCATCACCACCACCACCATCATTACTATCATCATTACCACCACCATCACTACCATCACTACCATTACTATCATCACCATCATCACCATCATCACCTTCACGATCAACATGCCCACCCTCCTCACCATCACCATCACCACCATCACCATCAGCGTTATCATCATCAGTGTCACCACCATCATTATTCCCGCCACCACCATCATCATCACCATCATCTTTGTTTTCATCTCATGGCCAGGGAATGAACCCTCAGTACTCTGAGGTAGTTGCATCTTATCTGGTCTTGCTATCCTAATCCCAGTTTGTTTCATCAGGTATTTATACTTATATGGTTATGTCAGTTTTGATGAATGGGTACATATCCCCATCACCATCATTTTTACATTCCTGTTACTATTGATGCTGTTACTAGGAATTATAAGGAACTCACCATGTCCCAGGCGTTGTTCTAAGTCATTAATTTCCATAACAACATTTTAAATTTAAGAATACCCTAAAAATACCATTATTTTGTAGATAAGGACTTTGTAGTGGTTAAGTAAACTCAAACTTTCTCAAGATAGGAAATAGGACATTCTGGGTGAACCTTTATGAAACTGGGATCTGAGACTCAGGTTTTTAAAAAATTTATTATTTAAGCAAGAACACTGCACAAACTTACACATTTTCATCAATAGCATGGCCACTGACTTTAAACTGGGCCTCCTAAATCCCACCCACCATCTTCCCCATTCCAGCTTTCATCTCAGACACCATCTGGATTGTCTTGCATGTTCTGCTTTTGGTTCACAAGTGCTGTTCCGAACAGGGGGTTAAATGGGCAACAGCAGAGAAATGAGACTGTAACACCCTTCCCTTCACTTTCTCCATGCCACATTATACTTTGAAATTTCCATATTTTCTGGGGGATTTGTTGGAAGAATGTCAATGAGTAGAACTGACCATGCACTTCCTGTTACATTAATGAAGGGGGATCAGCTAATTCCCTTGGAGGCTGGCACTGAGAATGATGGTCTCATCATATCAGAATAAAAATCACTGCATAACACACTGATTTTCATTCACAACAAGCTTTATGAGCATTTACAAATGAGCCCTAACTACCCCTCTGTGAGGAGGAGAAACATGTAATCCCCTGCATGGTGAGTGAGAGCCACGAGGTAGAATTAGAGCAAATATCATTTTTCTCCCACTCTCCATTCCCTTACTAAACACACAGAAAAGGGAATTTCATTTCAAGTAGAACTGAAATGGCTCCCAAGTGCTGACATTTCATTAATGCTGACCAAATAACCTTCTCTCCCTATCCCCACCCCAGTTTGGGCTAGAAGCTGCTGCTGTGTTTCAAAAGAGGCTACAAAGTAAACTCAGTATCTTAGGTTTTGCTAAGGCTGAGCCACACTAATACCTTGTCCAGAGGGCTCCTTCCTTGCCTTGAGCTCCCTCTTAGCCAGTGGTTCCAACATTCTCTTCCCTGGGAGTTGCTCTTGACTCTTCTTGATCCTTAACTTACCACATTCTGTTGATTCTATTTCTTAAATATTAACTGAATCTGTCTCTTTCCTTCAAAACCCACTCCTAGTTTGAATTAGAGCTGCCATGATCTCTTGACCTTTTTTTAAAGATACATTTGTTTATTTGAGAGAGAGAGAGCAAGCATGAGTGGGGACAGAGGTAGAGGGAGATGGAAAGGAAGAGAGAATCTCCAGCAGACTCCCTACCTTGATGCAGGGCTCAATCCCAGGATCCTGAGATCAAGACCTGAGTTGAAACCAAGAATGGGATGCGTAACCAACTGAGCCACTGAGGCACCCTGTCTTGTCCTTAATACTGTAAGTATTGGTCTTCTAATTGCTCTCCTGACTTCAGTTTTATGCTCTGTCTATCCAGGATATGTATTTCTGAGACAGTTTATCTGGCACAATCCCTCCCCTGCTTATACTCCCTGATGACCCTTGGTTATACATAGGATAATGTAGAGGACATAAATTCATACATTTTTGCAGATTAAAGATACCTAATAATTTCTTGATTCCACCACATTAAATCTTGGATTATGAATAAGATCAATGGAGTATGACAAAGTGATGCTTTCCCAATTCTGGGCCTTGTTTTAAGAAGACTGTTAAATTTATCCTCTTATAGAGTCATAATTCAACTTGCAAAAAGTCCAAATAGCCTACAGAAGAGATCACTTATGGAAATCCTGAGAGTATATCATGAAGGAAAGGGGCCATTGAACCCAGCCTTCTACCATCCCCCTTCTCTGCATAGCACAAGTGAAGCTATCTTATACCCTCCAGATTGCCCAGTCAACAACAGCTGAATACCACTGGGTAACCACAGCATCACATAAAGGAAAAACAAAACAAAACAAAACAAAAACAAAAAAACCCTCCTGAGTCTTGACCAAATTTTTGACTCACAAAATCACGAGGCATAATAAAATGGTAATTGTTTTTTTTTTTAAAGATTTTATTTATTTATTTGAGAGAGAGGCAGTGAGAGAGCATGAGCGAGGAGAAGGTCAGAGGGAGAAGCAGACTCCCCGTGGAGCTGGGAGTCTGATGCGGGACCCAACTGAGCCACCCAGGCGTCCTGTTGATTGTTTTAAACCAGTTAGCTTTGGGGTATTTTGCTGGCTAGCACTAGATAACTAGAACAGAATTTGTACTGGAGGCAGAGTATTGTTTTAGCGCCAACCTAGTGTATATGACATTAACTATAAGAATGGCTGTTTTGGTGAACTTGGAAGGGCCTCAAGAAGACTATTGGTAGGTAATATCCAAAATAGAAAATATATGTAAGGAGCAGGAGAATTAAGCTAAGGATATTTCCAAACATGGTATTGAAATTGCCATCTGACTCCTTCTAGTTGCCTATTATGAAGTGCAAGCAAAGAGAGGTACATTAAAGCAGGAATTGTTTATTTTCAAACAAAATGTGCAAGCTCCCCCTCCAAACAAAACAAAACAAAACAAAACAAAACAAAACTTTACAGCCAGCAGGTTTTTGAAGTAAGAAATGGTCCCAGGGAAAAGATCAAATCCAGGGCAGTAGGACATGTCATAGGATAAAAATGTGTTTAGGTCTTAAAACCAATGGCATGCCTTGTACTACCTTTTTGCTGGAAAACGAATTCAGAGGATCTTCATGGTGTGCTCCCTCAGTAACCTCTCACAGGCTGCTCAAGGTATAGAATGGCCTGTCTCAGATTAAAAACTAGATCTCACTTCTTTCTAATGGAGGATTGTAATTTGCAACATAAGAAATCCACAAAGTTTTCAAAGGGGTTACTACCCTTTTGTGCTGAAAGGTGCAGAGAGAATTATGTGAGAAAAGAGTCCTTTAGGCCCTCAACCTTCTACTAGAGGAAGAAAGCTAAGAAAGCTACTCAGATTAAGAGGCAGCCTATTTCAAAAAGAAAAGAAGGGACAGAATCATTCAGAGGGACAGAATCATTCCCAGGGCATAAATAGGTCCTAATTGAAGAACTAACACTGTAGACTTAGTTGGAGGTTAGAGTGTCAATGAACTGATGACTGCTCTGGACCTCCAATATTTCCGTTTATGGGGTCTCTGTGATAGTTACCCTACTTCTACACTACCATTGTAGGGTATGTGTACCCAGGAACATAACAGTCTTTATTTCCCAATTGTTCGGAATAAAGAAGTACTCAAGGAACCACAGCATCACACAGATGGCCTGCATTTAGATGGTGAGATCCCAGACTTCAGATAATGGTACAGTATGATGAGAGCTAAGGTTTTTAGGAGGGGACAAGGGCATTTTGAATGTGGAAGAAATAGATGTAATCTGAAGCTAGATAATTGACTCTAGGAGCTCAAGTATGTTTATACGCTCTTTGGAACTGTCCTCATCAAGAGGTGGGGTCTATTTCCTCTTCCTTTGACTTTATTATAGATTTGGCCAACTGATGCAGCAGAAGTGACATTATGTCAGGTCTAAGACTTATAAAGACTGGCAGTGTCCACTTTGGATATCCTGAATACCTGAGCTGCCGTGGGAGAAGCCTCACTCCCTACTGGAGAGAGTAAGAGGCTGTCAGACTATATGAAAAAGTGAGGGTCTATGCACCTGGATGTCTCAATAAGTTAAGTGTCTGACTCTTGATTTCAGCTCAAGTCATGATCTCAGGGTCCTTGTATCAAGCCCCAAGTTGGGCTCCATGCTTAGTGGGGAGTCTTCTTGGAGATTCTTTCCCTCTCCCTCTGCCCTGCCCCTCCCTTTAAATAAATAATCTGTTTTTAAAAAAGGTGATAATACTGGTTGAGCCCAGCCTTCCAACCAAGGCAACCATAATTCCCTTTTGCCATGTTCTATAACCTACTCATAGGGTCCAGGAATGAGATATGGACCTCTTTAGGGAGCCATTGTTCTGCCTACAGTCCTGCACCAAGCTGTGACATATGCACCATGAGACCTGCCCAGCTGAACCATGCCTGATTTTTTGATTCACAAAATCATTAAATGGAATAAAATGATTATTGTATTTAGCCACTAATTTAGGGGGTAGTTCCTAGGCAGCAACAGGCAACTAGCAAATTCTAACAGAAGTAAGACCAATAGATTCAATATATCAGTAATGGGGAGCAAAGGGTAGTAGTGATGACATGGCAAAGTAATAGACCTTTTAAAATCAGGCAGTTGCAACTTGTTTGTTGTTGTTGTTGTTGTTGTTGTTTTCCTAGCTGCAGCTTACTTTTGTCAAATGAAAATTTGGACCTTGTGTTGCTATATTGTCTGAGTTTCCATGAGAACAAATTGGTTTTAGCTTTTAATGTGGGATCCCTGAATATTTGTACGTCACACACTTACAGTCACTAAGTGGGTAAAATAAACACATTTGACCTGTGGTCTCTGATATGCAGCCGACTCTTTAAGCAGATAGATAGGACTCTTCAGTGGCCCACCTCCTCACTCTGCCTTCCATCTTTTCCCCTCAGTTAGCCTTATCTCAACAGGATCTGAATCCACTTCTGATTTCTAGTTCACAGCGGGTTTCACTGTAGTATTCCCCTTCATGTTCTTGACTACAGAGGTCACATATTTTTTTAGCTCTTCCCACTTATCTACATCTGACTGATGTTTGGTTTTCTGATGTGTTCCCAGCAGATGGTTACTGAAGGATTAAAAGGGCACCTCAATTGGTAGAAGAAAGAAAGTCTTGCTTCTCCGAGGAGGCTGCTTGGAGCCAGAACCAAAAATCTAAATGGCATGTATGATGATTGGATCTGATGGGCATATCAAATTGAGGAGCTTTCTGTCTAACTCCTGCGTAAGATTTGCTCCAGTGGGAACCCAGACACAACACCAAAAGTAATATTAAAGGACTGCCCTAGAATATGAAAAGAGACTCTAGCTCCCAGAGTCTTAATTATGCAGAACTTTGCATCTCGACCTCCCAAAAAAGCAGGTTGGCATAACATATCCAAGGACTATTCAGATTTTAGATCTCGGCTTCTACATTTGCACTTCCTATGCGAAGCTTCTGATGACATGGCTGCCCATTCCTCCCAACACCCACATAGGTACTACCTTGCTTGGTGCTCCAGGAGCATGTTATACCTCTCTCTCTTTTTTATACCTCCCTTCTTACAGCATTAGCACACTCCATTGGAATTGCTTACTTAAGCATCTATCTCCTCTGACACAATATATGCCATAAAGGGGGGACCATGTGTATAGGGCTCTTTGTTACATCCTACGCATCTAATTGCAGGTCTGGTGAACAGTATACCCTCAGTATATGTTTGTTGAATGAATCAAGTTGACCTCTTTCAAGACAGTTGCTCTTCTTTCTTTTCTTTATTTCCTTATCTCCTACCGATCCTCTAGACCCTTTCCTGCTGTGGGCATCCTCAGGAAAGCCTTCTCTGAGCCAGCCTTCTCTGTCAGACTCCCATGTTTATGCTTTCTTATTGTTCAATATTTCTCCCACTGCACCTTTCATCACAGCAGTTTTGCATCTGGTTGCATGATGGTTCCGTTAATGCCTGTGTCCCCCACGCTGATGTAAGGTCCATTCATGAGACAAGTTTTTATTGAATAAATTAATCAGTATGCTGAAATTGATTCTAATAACATCTGGATCTATTCCTGGTTAGAGTTTTGGTTGGAAAGTAGAGAACCCTGGATTATTAATCCCATGAACTGGAAATGAATACAAATTCACAGACTCCTAAGCATTTAGTCTTGATTGCATGAGTCCCTCTCTTGAGCCATGGTTTTCATGCCTTTGAAATATGGACCATGATCTCTGGAAATATTTATTTAGCAAAGAGCATTTACTCCGTCAGACACTGAGTGAGGCATAGGGATACCGCCGTGAATGTGAGCAATACCATCCCTCCCCTTGGTATGCATAAAATCTACTGACAAAGATGAGCAAAATTTATGGGATCTGTATTGGAATCACACAGTCATGGGTGTGGCCCTGTGGTGCAAACACTATGGATTTGGGTGTTGAGACAGTGGCTTTGTCACATGATAGCTTGGAAACCACAGGAAAAATTCAAAGTATAGTTTCTCCTGAATGTGGTGCTTTTGGATCATCAGAACATGGAGAAATCTAAGTTGAACCATCATCACAAGTCAGGGACCATCTGTAATTATCCTAGTCTTATGTAGCCTAATACCATTTGTGATGAATACAGAACCTTCCACTCTCTGGGGCCTCAGCTATCCTAGAGAGAAAGACAGGGAGGTTCACAGCTTGACATCAAACCTAGATTCTCATCACTCATTATCTCTGTGACCTTGAGCAAAGGGCTTCCGTTCCCTCCACCATAAAATGGAGACCATGCTATCATTCATAGTAAATTGATGGGAGAATAAAGAGACATTCAGTGCTGCTATTACTATTATAATTATACTTGAATTATGATAATAGGGAGTGGCAAGTGTTCTAATGGAGGAGCAGCCCAGCATAACGAGTGAATCAAGTGAGTGCTTTCCATCGGCAAGGACCCAGGGGACACTGCTTGAGGGAGGTAACACTGGTGCAAGGTTATCTGATGGGTAAGCAGGGGAAGGACATTTTAGGCAATGAGGAAAGCAGGAGAGAAAAGTTGGCGCTCTGGGGCAGCATTGCTCATTTGTGGGATTGTAAGAAGTTCTCCTGGACAACGTGAGCCAGTTGGCTGGATAGGTGCTGAGAGGGGAGAGCCCAGAAGGGACCTGAATGCAAGCCCACCAATCATTTTAGAGCATCGTCCTTTTCTCTGTGAAAGGGGCCGAAAGTAATGTATGCAAAAAATGCATACACACTGAAATAGAACTCCAGTCACTGTGTTTTCCTCTTCAGATCCATTTTTCTCTCCAAATCTACATTTTCTTAGGCAGAAGGGAGCAAGCCCCCTGACTCTGATTGACGGTAGGTTCTCTGTACTCAATGGGAGTATCTTTTCTAATGAAAATTCTGACAAAACCCCTGCTTCCTCTACTTAGAGGGCCTATGTATTCCATTCCTTATCTTGCCCAGGAAAAAGGCTTCCAATTATCTGCCAGCCTCTATTATTTGAAACAGTTCGGTATCAACCGTTCAACCCAGATAATTGAGCTAAACCTTTAAAATGGGTTTTTAATGGGGGGAACTAGGCGGTGGGAAATAAGTTGATCTTGGTAAATAAAGTTTCTCACAATCAAAGACAGACTAATTAAAGCTTGACAGCCTGTCGTGATATGCACATTTAAAAAATTTAGCTCCCTAGAGATAAAACACAACAGGGAGCATATTAGCCAAGTTATCTATATCCCTTCTGTAAGGCATTAGAGCATGTGTTCTAAAGAAAGAGATGGATAGTTTTGTTTTGTTTTGTTTTTAACTGTAGGACCCATTTTTTTTTTTTTACATAAAAACTTTGATGGAACACCAATATATTGAAAAGATCAACTTAGGGCTGCCCTGGGAAAACAGGACAGGGGTGACCCCCCTCAGGATTTCCCTTGATGTGTCCTAGCGAGTTCCATCTTCTGTGCCCGATTCCAAGCCCTTGGAGCACACGGGGCCTGGGAGGTGAGCACCAGCCTGGAGTTCCTTCTCTTATTCTTCTTTGTATTCTTTTTTTTTTTCCTTAAAGATTTTATTTATTCATTTGACAGAGAGAGAGACAGAGAGAACAAGCAGGCAGAGAGACAGGCAGAGGCAGAGAGAGAAGCAGGCCCCCCACTGAGCAAGGAGCCCAATGCGGGGCTTGATCCCAGGACCCTGAGATCATGACCTGAGCTGAAGGCAGCGGCTTTAACCCACTGAGCCACCCAGGCGCTCCTCTTCTTTGTATTCTTAAGCAAAACCTTTCAGCCTTATTTTCATCATCTGCTGACTTCAGAGTGCTTGACTAAATGATCTTTGAAGTCCCTCATTGCCAGACAGTCCTTTGAATTCAAACAGATTCTTTTAAGCAAACTGGGACCGTGCTTAGAGTTCATACTAACAGGTCCCGGATCAGGTGCTTTATTCAAATAATGGCTAATTCCCATTGCAGCAGTAAGTTTTAGATTCCACAGTTTCTATTTTATCGATAGGGAAGAGAAGAGTCAGTGATGTTCAGAAAATTGCCAAAGGCTGTGTGGCTTGTAGCTGTCAGAGCAGTAACTGGACTCTAGTTCTGGTTCCAAAGCCAACACTCTTTCCATCAGGCTGTCTTATCTTTGGCTGAGTGAAGGTAAAATTGTATGTAGCTGGATTTTAGGGCTTTTGTTTTATATGTGTAAGTAATTGGTGTTTATAATGATAGTAGATGCTATACTCAGGTTACATTACCAACTAATAATAAACCCACATTCTGAGGTAAAATAAACTTTTCCTTTTTTATATAGCCAGGAGAACAACTAGGGATTTATGAGAACTGTCTTCAGACCTATGAGAGGCTGGTCCTATATAGTGACCAGCACATACTAGGTGCCCCCAAAGTCCTTGTTAGATAACACAGTCATTGGGACCCTGAAGGGTTGAACTAAGACCAGTGGTAAAGTTCATTCAGAACAATTTCAGAATGGTCCTTCTAAAAGAGTTGTCTGGAGATATGGAGGCTGCCCCAGGAGGGTCTATAGTTCTTATGCTTGAGATCTGTGAGCAGACATTGCCTGTCCATGTGGGTAATTATAGGGGAAACTCAAACATGCAATGGGACACTGCAGAACTAGAAGGGAACGCCTTTTGGGATTGTTGCAATGGGAGATACATTGAGTTTAGCTCCTCTGGATTCTGGATCAAACCTTGCCTCTTCTGGGAAGAGGAAACAGGTGAGTCTCCACTCAGGGAGAGAGTCTACTGGAAGCAAAACCAATGTAGATGAGATAAGGATGAGTTGTGCATGGCCCAGGAGGCACCAGGGTGCTGGGGACACTTGCCTCTGTGACCCCTGAATGCAGGCACTCTGTTTACTTCCTTCCTAGCTCCGGCTGCAAGCAGTGTTTCATTGATGTGGCTGCTTGATTGGTTTTTGACTCCCTCACTGTGTTAATTCTGTGAGTACAAGACTGGATCCTTCGGGTTCACCCTTCTCTCACCAGCGCTCGGGGAATGATGGATACATAGTGGGTGCTCAGTAAGCAGATATAGCAATAGGTGGAGGGAGACTCTAAACCAAGGTAAAAATGGGAGCAGGTGAGAGCATAGTGCTGAAAAGAACTGAATTTCCACAGCTGAGGTTACCATCAGTGTTTGCCGGCTTCATTCATCCTGCTGAGAGTCTGCAGGCCTGGCCCCCAGTTGTCCAAGCTTGTCTTAGTTAAGTTGAAAAATCACTCTTTTTCATCACAGGAAGGCTGGGAGTCCAACTCTTTTTCTTAAGTTAGGTGGTCCTGAAGTTCACCCTGGCACTTCTGAGTAAACTCCACATTGCAAACTCCCTTCCTTAATTCTCCTGGGTAGTGCTTTATCTGTCTAACAACCAATCTCTTTGGGTTCCTGGACCCCACATCAGTTTCCCTTGAGGCTGATCCCAGACCATAACTTCTGCATAGTCCTTAAAAGCAGGGGCTGTAGCTAACTCATTTCAGTGGTCCTTCTAGCATAGAACCTGGCTAGGGACATTTACTGGTAGTTTGGTAGAAAGGAAGAAAAGAAGGAAGGGATGAAGGAAGGAGAGAAGGAAGGAAGGAAGAAAGGAAGGAAGGGAAGAAGGGAGGCAGTGAGGGAAGGGTGAAGGAAGGAAGGGAGGGAGGGAGGGATGGAAGGAGGGAGGGAGGAAGGGAGCGGCAAACTTTTCCCCCAGTCCACTATTTCCTTGTTTCTTGCCTCCAGAAGCCGCATTTAGTTTTTTCCCTCCAAATGTCTACATTGCAAAAAGGAACATGCTCTTCTGCTAACTGTGTCCTCCTGCCATTTGGACACCAGCTTCTGCCCCACTGATGGGAGTCTTCTCCATCCCAGCCTGTGTGTTCTTTTACGCCACATGCTGTCCTGGGAAACCGCAATGTTGTCGTTGACTAGCTATGTTTCCTTGAGCCAGAAACTTCAACTTGCTCATCTCTGGTTTCCACATCTGCAAATTGGGGGTTAAACGTGACCTCCAGCCTTTAAGAGTAAATAAAAGGATACCTGCAGAGTCCTTGTTTTATGGTAAGTGACCAATTAGTTCTTTTTTAAAAATTAATTAATTAATTAATTAATTAATTTTTAATTTTTTTTTCAGCGTAACAGTATTCATTGTTTTTGCACCATACCCAGTGCTCCATGCAATACGTACCCTCCTTAATACCCACCACCTGGCTCCCCCAACCTCCCACCCCCCGCCCCTTCAAAACCCTTCAGGTTGTTTTTCAGAGTCCACAGTCTCTCATGGTTCACTTCCCCTTCCAGTTTCCCTCAACTCCCTTCTCCTCTCCATCTCCCCATGTCCTCTGTGTTATTTGTTATGCTCCACAAATAAGTGAAACCATATGATAATTGACTCTCTCTGCTTGACTTATTTCTTGGTGGCTTCCCCTTCCCCTGCAGCTCCCCTTTTTCTTCTCAAATCAAATCAATAATGAGACATGCTTACTTTGGTGAGAAGGCAAAGAAACATATATAATGGAGGGAAAAGGCAGGGAGCAGTTCCACTTACAGATGCAGCTGTCAGTTGCAAAGCCATCCTCAACTTGGCACCTTCTGCTCCCTTGCTTTGCTGAGCAAAGACTTGAGCCCCAGATGACATTCAAGATGCATGCTTGAGGGAATAATAAAAGAACCTTATTATGAAATGCAATGGCCTGTGATGTCATTGAAGAGCTGGAGACTGCTGCAGGGGGAAGGGTGCTGTCCAGTACAGTAAATGGCCCCTTGCAAATAAGAAAATAAAGCCATTTCTAAGAAAGAACAAAAAGGAAGTTTCTAGGCCAAGAGACCTGATGTGTGTTAACAGGGACCAGACACAAAACAACCACTCTTTCTGTGATAATCTGAGCAGGGAGTAAAAGTGGCAGTATCTCCCCAAACTTGGCAAGTTTTGAGAAAATGTCATCTTGGATAAATTGCTGCATTCCCATAAAAGGTTTTATAGAAGACTTTTGGGAAATGGGACTACTTCAGATTTTGCCCTCTGCTAACCATCATCTGATTTGGTTTGAATAAGAATTGAGAAGTACGGTTTTCCTACAGGATATCCCCCACCACTGCCTGCCACCTGCATGATAATAGCTGATCATTTAGTGATGGGTACCTGACCCAAACTTGTCCAGTTAGAATTTGTCATAAGAGTTTCTCTCAACTTAAACTGAGAAAGCTAGTATGTACCAATGTTGTTCGTCATTCATGAGAGTCCTTCAAGTGCTCCAGTTGTCATATTTTCCAAAATAAGGGGAACTAACCATAATGAGAATGTAGCTGAGCCATAGGAAGAGGTGGGAAGGAGCCAGGGGCAGAGAGAGAGAAGCTGGTCTGCTCAGGTCCTTGGTTTCCACTCTCCTCGGAGCCCACTTGCATTCCCGCCATTCCCTCATTGACCTTGAGAAAAAGAAAAGCGGCCTCTACAACTTGCAGCTGGCCTGGAACTCACAGCTTGTCCTTGATGTTCTCCTATTGAACACAAACAATTTCACAGAACATCAACATCAGGAAAAGGCCACTATGTGACAGTGACGGATCAAGGCTAACACAAAACCACTTCATAATTTTGTCTGAACACAGGAAAAAGCATGAGTATTGTCCAAGCCACTAAATAACAACACTCCCTTGTCCTGGTCGATGTTAGTGACTGCACTTCTTTACTAACTGAAGTTTAACCTTGCCCCAGCCTGCCCTCCCGACAGTTCCTAAGATTCTCCAATCAAAATTACCCTTGCTCCCCAACAGCACCTCATCTAGAATGCTCCCTCACTTTTTGGAAACCTCCAAGGAATCACCCACGCAAAGCTCAGATCATTTTATTTTATCCTATTTTATTTTATTTAACAGAGAAATAGACAGAGCCAGGGAGCACAAGTGGAGGGAATGGCAGAGGGAGAGGGAAAAGTAGGCTCTGCACTGATCAGGGAGCCCGACGCAGGGCTCCATCCCAGGACCCTGGGGATCATGACCTGAGCTAAAGGCAGACGCTTAACCATCTGAGCCATCCAGGTGCCCCAAAAGCCCAAATCTTAAAATAGGTTCTTTCCAACATCATCTCTTCCTGAGAGTTCTCCCTTGGTGCAATGGATGAGAAACCCGGCTTGTCTAACTACAGATGTGTTCCTGGCTGTCCCTCCTTTGGCTGGAGGACATCGACCTATTTGTCAGCCCAGTCCCTGATCCCCGAGTATAAGCCTGGTATTCTTCTAATTAATGTCCCTTTTTCCTTAAGCTAGTCCAAGTTGGGTTCCAGTCACTTGCCACCAAAGGTCTTGACTAATGTAATTCAATCTAATATCCATGTATAAATCACACAGCATTTGTATTCTTCCTGAAGTTAATCAGTGTCACCTTCCTGCACCTTTGCTTATTGAAATTTCATTCATTCTACGGACTGAGTCTGCGCTGTGCAGCAGGCACTGCCTTGGCTGCTGGGGACACCAGTAGTGAGAGTACGACACCCAAACGCCCTGTCCTCATGGATATTGCATTGCAATGCTCTGTGGTTTTGCTCTGGCTGGAGTGGCTTTCCCCACCTTGCTGAAATGCTTCTTATTCTTCAAGACTCCATTTAAATGCCACCAGCCTTGGGGAACCTTCTAAAGTTATCAGAACAAATCCCTTCATGTTTATAAACAATGTGATAAAAAGTCTATAGTAGAAGCCTACATGAAAAGGGGAGAAAAGAGGAGCAGAGCAGTGCACAAGCCTCAAAGTCTTACTCTGGTGGGGCTTAGGAGCCAGTTGAGAGAATAAGTAAGAAGCAGCACTTTGTGACATGCTCTGACTTCACATTTTCACGTGGTCTCACTGTGTGGACCATAAACTGTGGTGGAGTGGAGTGGGGGAAGTGAGGATGGAAACAAGGAAGTGACTTTAGAGGGTTTAGAAGCCATCCAGGTGAAAGAGGAAGGCTTCGGTTGGAATGTTACTATAGTGGAGGTGACAAGAAGTGCTTGGATCTGGGTCAAAGTTGAAGGTGCAGTTAATAAAATTTGCTAGTAAGTTATTTGTGGGATGTGAGAAAAGGCAAGGGATCAAGGTTGTCCCCAAATATCATGGCCTATGAAACTGAGAGAGTGGGATTTCCATTTACTAAATTGGAAGCATAGGGAAAGGTCTTTTTAGGGGAAGGAGCAAGGTATTTAGAAATAAGAGTTTAATTTGGAATATGTGTTTGAGATGCCTATTAGATTTCCAAGTACGAAATCAGGGATACTGCGCTAAGGCCACTTCACTGATTCTTTAGAAATGTAAATTTCCTGCCATTTAATGTCTTTTTATCCAACACAGACAACTTTTCAATATTTTCTCCTTGCTTACATCCTACCCATTTTTCATGAATGGTTTGAAGGCTTCCTTCTCTGCAGCCACCATTTATTGAATGGTTTCCCTCTACCAGGAACTGGGACAGTGAGGATCAGTAGGGGAACTCTGCTCTTTGAAGTCACCTGGGGACTCAGGTTCCCAGCATTTAGTGTATCCATCAACACTAGAGGCCATCAAGCATTCTAGTGAGACATGTGCCAAGCTGGGGACGCGAGGAAGAAAGAAGAACCATGAGCTAGTATGTGTGACCCATCACGAAGACTCACTCCATTGATGAAAACATAGACATATGACCCCCACTAACTGCAAGAGAAACTGGAATTTAGCTTATCAGTGTGGACAGGAGAGAAAAATTGGGGTTCAGTGAACACATAACATAATTTCAGTGACACCTCCCACATTTTGAAAATTGTAGTGTTTTGTTGAGCATCATAGTGGGGTCTCAAGTTTGGGCCAGAAGCTTTCTGGTTCCCTTTGCTGAGGGATTTTGGAGCTGTGGCTGTGGTTGGTGGTCTTGGTGGATGGTTTTGACCATCTGGCTCTGACCTAAAGCATGAAAAGTTCACAGTACCTTGGCACCTTCCAGACACTCTGCTTTCTACATGCAAATCTGTCCTATGCAAATAGGAATGAGGCGAAATCCCATGCAAAAGCACAAAGTCCATTTGGGAGCCTTCATAAATGATGCCCAATAAATAAGTCATTTCAACTGGGCCCTTTGGATGTACAAGGTTTAATTCTTCTGCGTCCGTGGGATTCCTCGTGGGTAATTGCAGTTGACAGGTTTACGCCTCCTGACGGGCGTTTTGTCACTCAGCTCCAGCTCTGCAAACAACTTTACAGTCTGTCAAGCCTAAACCTCTTTAAGCAGTGGCAATTGATGTCAGATAACGTTCGTTGTTGTGATTCAAGGCTGAAGCTTACTCTGGCATGAAGTAAATGGAATCTTTACCAAGGAAGTAAATGGAAAACTCATGGAAGGGGGAAGTTTCTGTGGGGAGATGAGCAGAGGCTGGCAGACATGGATCCAACATGGCATCTACACATCTGGGCCCCCCAGAGCTGGGAAGGCTGAGGGAGATTATCACGAGGCATGAATTCAAGTGTGGCCCCTTGGGTCAGTCAGCAAAGGGCCTGGGCACCTACCTTGTCCCTGGTACTGAGGGGACGAGCCAGGGTACTTTGGTAGGAGGTCTGGAGCCATAATTTTCTCTATCCTCTATCCCCTCTATTCTCTATCCCAAGAACCCCTGTCACCTCTAGGGCTCTCAAGGTCAAGTGACTGTGCCATTCCCATATTCTACATGTTAGCCTGTCTCATCTCTTAGACCAAAGCAGAAGGTCCATTTCAAGTGCCCATGAGAAGTGCTCAGCTTCCATTCCTTGATTCTAACCCTGATTAGTGGTATTCAGTGAATCTACCCAGGTCAAATCTAGCAAAGCACTGACTTCTCACTGTGTTGGCAAGGGCTCCTGCTGCTCACCACCCTTGCACCCCAATCAGACTGTTACTCTCCTCCATTACTGCCCTTCATTTGCCCTACTAGATGGCATGCCACAGGGACCACCAGCCATTGTCCCATTAATGTCACTCAGGCACTCCCATGTCTGCACCTGCACTTAGTCCTCCCAGGCTCTGGCCTGGTCTGCCCTCCCGTGAACACAAGGAGTGATGGGAACAAGGTAAAATATTCAGAGGACTCATCTTCATTCAGAAGAGTCTTCTCCTAGCTGGCTCCCACCATCTCCTCTTTTAAGGGGAGTTGTCTTCTGCAGTTCCTTGAGTACAGATTCTTTACCTCTTTGGTTAGGTTTATTCCCAGGTATCTAATGGTTCTTGGTGCTATAGTAAATGGAATTGATTCTCTAATTTCCCTTTCTGTATTTTCATTGTTAGTATATAAGAAAGCAACTGATTTCTGTACATTGGTTTTGTATCCTGCCACATTCCTGAATCATTGAAGGAGAGATGTGGACTCTGAAAAATAATCTGAGGATTTTGGAGGGGCGGGGATGGGAGGTTAGGTGAGCCTGATAGTGGTTATTATGGAGGGCATGTATTGCATGGAGCACTGGGTGTGGTGCATAAACAATGAATTCTGGAACACTGAAAAGAAATTTTAAAAATAAATAAAAATTAAAAAAAAAACTGAAGTATTACATCAAATAATAGGACTGTTGCTTTAATAAAGGACATTTATATTAAAAAAAATAAAGGGAGTTGTCTTATGATGGTCAAAACCTCATAAGAAGGACTGAGTATTGAAGTTCTTATTTTGAGTTTTAACAGTTGGTTTCAGATACTGTTTCAAATGTGTGACAAGGGGAAAAAAAAGTGGACAGTGGGAATATTCAGGACAAATCTCACGCCTCCCTCTCTCAGAGGGATGTACTCTTGACCCATGATTGAGTCAGTGCAGTGAACACAATAAACCCCCTTACATCTGTGTTATTTGTAATTAATGCCAGTGAGAAAGGGAACTAGCCAACTTCTTCACAGTCTGCCTTCCAGCCTGGGGTAAATCACATCTTATGCCCTTTCTGCCCCAGCCAGTGGGTCTCTCTCAACCTAATGGGACCAATTACTTCACAAGAACTGTCCATTGGTTGTCAGGAACATGGCAGTCTAAAGACAATTCAGGAGAAAAACAACCTCCAACCTCTAAGGGTATACCATGGCTTTTGTAACCAATTTGCTTTTCTGAAGAGAAATCTCTGTCTAAAGCATCTGCTTTTGGGTAACGTGGTTGCATTCACAGCCCCTCCCCACAAAAAATAAGTAAAGGAGATTTCTGTCCCAATATCAAATTCAGTTGTCACCATAGAAGCAAAATCTGTTTATGATTTTTAAAACAGAATTTTGCCTTCTTAAAAAAAAACAGAACTCCATTCTCATTCCCTTTATATGTAAATATGTGTGTATAAGCCTACATACATGTATCATACATATCAGTATACACATGTGTAATATATATGTGCACACTATGAATATATACACACATGCAAATATAGCATATGGGTTGTGTATATGGTTTGAGACTAGTACCAAGTAAAACAGTTCTTAGCATCACTCATTGCCTCCTGTGAATTAGGAAATGTGATTTTGTCAGGTTCTCCAACTTTAAATTTCTACTTCAATTCTTGCTCTCTGTGTCTGTGCTCATGCATGACCTTGAGCAAGTCAGTTAAGGTCTCCAAGACCTTGTGTTCCCTTAATGTGGTTTTAACCACTAAAACCACTAATAGATGTATGGGCCTCATAAGTTAAAAAATGCTTTCACATACTCCATCTTTTTTGCTCTACAGAACAACCACTAAATGGGGGCCATTCTACCATATTTACTTTATTTTATTATTTTTTAAATTTAAAATAAATTAATTAACATATAATGTATTGTTAGTTTCAGGGGTAGAATTTAGTGATTCATCAGTTGCATATAACTCCCAGTGCTCATTTCACCAACTGCCCTCCTTCATACCCACCACCCAATTACCCCATCCCCCAACCACCACCCCTCCAATAGCCCTCAGTTTGTTTCCTAGAGTCAAGGGTCTCTTATGGTTTGTCTTCCTCTCTGATTTTGTATTATTTTATTTTTTCCTTCCCTTCTCCTGTGTTCATCTGTTTTGTTTCTTAAATTCAACATATGAGTGAATATGGTATTTGTCTTTCTCTGACTGACTTATTTCACTTAGCATAATATCCTCAAGTTTCATCCACATCATTGCAAATGGCAGGATTTCATTTTTTAATGGCCAAGTAATATTCCATTGTGTGTGAGTGTGTGAGTGTGTGTGTGTGTGTGTGTGTACCACATTTTCTTTATCCATTCATCAATTGGTGGACATCTGGGCTCTTTCCATAGTTTGGCTATTGTGGACCTTGTTGCTATAAACATTGGGGTGCATGTGCCCCTTCAAATCACTATGTTTATACTCTTTGGATAAATACCTAGTAGAACAATTTCTGGGTCATAGGGTAGCTCAATTTTAACTTTTGGAGAAACTCCCATACTGCTTTCCAGAGTGGCTCTACCATGCTTATTTGAAAGATGAAGAAACTAAGGCCCAGAGAGGTTGACTTCCATGCTACATCATATAGCTGGTGAATGGTGGAGCCTGGGCAGAGCTTAGTTCTCACTCCTAGTACCTTTCTGCATCATGAAACTAGCCAGGAGGGCAGTGTGTGAGCCTGGAGGAAGAGAGCCAGAAGGAAGTGGTTATGATAACAACCCAAATGATTATTATATCTCTTTCTTTTGTAACATAGTTAACAGAGACTAGGATATCATTCCATATGCTGAATATATGCAATCCCACTTATTTTGTTTATGGCATCACTACCTGAGGCATTAGGAAACCTATTTACAGAGACTCAGAAAGTTAATTTGAAACTCATTTGCCTTTTTGTTTTGTTTTGTTTTTGCCTAAAGTTGCACAGCTGGTGCAATTATTTAACCCTAAGACTTGAACCTGGATCTGTGAAGCCCACTTTCCTCCAACTGTCCCACACTGTCTTTTAAAGAGAGAGCTACAAAAGGAGAACCACCATTAACTGATGGGTTATGGTGCCTGTTTATGGCTACAGGAACTGATTGCCTCGGATGCTCAGTTCTATCCTGCCTGAGTCACCTGGCAAATAGCCCTGCCTCCAGAAGTTGAGCCAAGGCCATCTTATTCCCAGCTTCTCTCTTTAATCATTCTTGGTGCCTCCCACTACCAATTTCTGAAAAACTTCCAACCTTATTACCTCTTAGAGAGTGTGGTTTCTGAAATCTCTTGAGGCAAGTTTTATCTTTTTTTCCCCTCTGCTTTTCTGTGATTAGGGTCTTTCTGACACTTGGCTGCTATTAAGTTTCTATTACTTTCTAGCACACACAGTGCAGAGGCGAGGTCCCCTTCATTTAGACGGAGTGCTTAACATTTGGAACCACAGGTATGCATTTTAAATGCAGCTGGCTCTGCAGGTTCTAAGGTGGCTTTGGATTTAGCCCTGGGATTGTCTTGTAAACCTTTATTGTATTATAGCTGGTGAGGTAGGCCGAGAATTAAACAGCAGTGTTGACTGATCAGTGTAGAACAATATATCTATAATTGCTCCAATAAGCTTTCCAGAGCAAAATACTTGGAAGGAGTTATTCTTATGTGTGCCAAGGCAGAACTTACTTAAAGGGAATTATGAGCAATGGGGTCTCAGCCAATAAAAAAGGTAAAGTATTTACATTTCTATGTAAGTGCTGGTTGACAACACGGGGACTCATAGTACAAGCATTTATTAGTTACTCAGTCACCTTAGATGTTCACACAATATTTTACATTAGAACACAAGATGTGAGCCAGCCTTGCAAAATGCCCAGACACACACACACACACACACACACACACACACACGAGCTTATCTATTGCATGCTTTGTTTTTTGCCCCTCCCCCATGAGAATGAAGGTGGAGATGGAGGGTTCCCTAAGCTATTATGGGATGGATGCTTTACATATAAAATCCCATTTTGTTTTCCTGGTGTGGTGCAGGTTATCATTCACATTTAAGAAATGAGAAAATGGAGTCTTAACCAGGAGAAGGGCCTTGGCCGTAGCAACAATGCCGGGATCCAAACCCAGCTGTCTCTGATAAAATGTTGTTTCCACTGTGCCACATGACCATATGGATGTTCTCCACCTAGCCAGGCCATGCTTGGGAGCTCTGAAGACTTGTTCTGTTTCTCCAGTGTCACAGAACCCTTCACCCTACTGTGCCTGGGCTTACAGCTCTGGTTCATCCAACCTAGTGTTCAGTGGGTGATGATGTCAAGGTCAGAGGCCAACACGATGCCATTCTCCAAATACCAAGATGGCTCTTTGGTGCTGCTTCCCAGTTCTTTATGGTGATTCTCTATGCTCTATATCATCTTTCAGATAGTCTCAGTTTTCCTAGAGTGTATGTTTATTTCCTTTCTGATTCAACATTATATAATTCAGATAGATGCTATAGACATATTACTAGAATAGAAGTCAATATTCTTAGGTCTAGCTCTGCCACATACTAAATTAGATGGCATATTATGTCACCTCAGCTCTCTCAGATACAAAATTCAGTTAAACAGAAGCTGTCCAACTTCTCAAGATTTTTATCAAATGTTGGATGAGAGTAGAGGTCACATGAATATGTGGTAAATGCTGTCAGTGCAAATTATACAGACATCCATTAATCCCAAAAGTGTCATCTTCAAAAGTCATCAATTTTTACCTTACTTTTGCCAGTCCATAAAAATCAACATTGGTAGAAAATATGTTCTCTATACTCTCTCCTGCTGATAGTTGCATAGATTGTAATTACTTTCTCACAACTTGGAATACTTGATTCTTGCCTTTTCTTTTACTGGTTCCCATATTTCTCCCCTCTGTCTTTCCTTCTCTGTCCCTATGTCTCTCTCCTCCTCTCTTTCTCTCTCCCTCATATTTTAGAAGGGAGATGAGAAGAGTGATGTGCTCATCTGATTACAGTGAAAGAAGAAATGATACATGATCTCAGGGAGGTGCTAACAAAAGAAAAGGGAATTCTTAGGGGGCAATAAATATATATGGTTCTGTTGGGGCAGAAGAGTGTATTCTATTAAAAAAAGATCAGGGAAGACCCCCAAAGGAGATGGTATTCCATATAGCTGGTGAAAACAGGAAAATGTTGCTAGACATAAAGTGGGTCTGGAGAAACAGTTTTCAGGGTAGATGAAATAGCATGATGTTGGTTTGTAACCTCAGGCTTCCCTGACTGAAATCTGAGATTATCACCATACACAGAGGTCAAGGAGAGACAGAGAAAAGAGGCAGGCCACTCCAGATTGGTAGGTGCAGGTTTCATAGGCAAGGGGATCTATAGACAAGGCTTGCCTTGAGTGATGTTAGATAAGTAGATCTTTGCATCTGCCTGCCAAATCTTGACAGTTTATACAAAGGCTTTAATGGGGTTCAGTCACATCCAGTGTCCAGAAGATGTCAAAAACACCCTACTCTCTCAAGGCTGCATCCTTGAAAATGGCTCCCACTGTGGGAACAGGGTCAGAGCACACATTCCCAGGACAGGGGATGTCAAGGAGCCTCTGATTGCCCAGGGCCAACTTATGGGTCAAATAGTGGTCATATCCTCTTAATGACCTCTTCCAACACACGATCAGAGACTCAGAGGTACAAAGTGTGAATCCCAGAACTTTAACACACACCTGCTACCCCCTTGGTCTCCCATGGTGAGGTGAACTGAGATACTTCCTTGAGCACACTCTCTTTGAAGCTCCCCCCACACTGTGAACACTGCCCAAATGAACAACATCCATCAGGAAAAAAAAAGTTGAAGATCTTATTAGTGTATTTGGGGATTAATATATTTGTAGATGGTACATATTGAGCTATCCTTAGCTAAGTTAACGCCTCTTTGTAATTAATTTAAACTCTGCAAGGAGTTGGCAATAAAGTGATATTAATATAAGGGTATGTTTTCTGTATATGAAATGAGGTTGTGTTGCTTTTGAAAGGAAATTAAAACTGTGATGAGAACCATTTATTCTAAAGTGACTTGGGAAAAACATAGCTTCAGCACCAATGTCTGCTCTCTGCTCATGGAGCCAGAGCCCATGGCTGAACCTGTAGAGCCAAAACCTGGAAGAAAGAGAGTATCTATGAACTACCAATACTTTCGGGACATGAGAAGGGTCCTGGATGGGCTCCTTCTCCCAGATGAAGTTTCTCACAGGTGGTTTCATATGGAATTTTTCCTGGAAGGTGGAAGTGTTTATAAAGGGGCTTCAGTAGGGGTAATAGGGTTGGTGAACCAGGGAGGACTTCTTTTTCTGACAATATGGTGCCTCCCAGCCAGGCTGCAGATGTTCCTCCTCCAAGCACAATTTTTCAATAAAACATTACATTTCAATCACTGCATCCACAGGGTAAAAATAAAGAGAATGAAATTCTCAGGTACCAGAAAAGAAGCGAAAATTGAAAACCCAAGTAGGAAGCACAAATGCAAATGCTGTAACTGCCCTGAGGAGTGGTGTGGTAGAGGGCTTGGTACCTGTGTTAGTCAGGATTTGATTAGAGAAGGGAAACCACCATGAGTGGTAGAGAATAAGGAGCTTATCATAAATATTTGACTTTATACATATGTGAGGATTGGTGAAGCTGTCTCCATAAGGCAGTGCTGTTGCATGTGGTGCTGGGCTTGAAGTGAACACAACAAGGAGTGGGGAAGTGAGGTTGTGAAGTGGGGGAGAACAAGAACAGACTGGAACCTGTGAGGATGAACTGGAGTCTGTCTGTCTCACTACCTCCAAGCTTTCACATGCAACAGTGGAGGAGATGTGCAGGGGGAAGTTAGCGTCCTTTGGCAGGGAGCCACCAGGAAGTTTCAGGGAAGTTGAAGAAAGTTCTGTGAGTGTGGGAGGCTGGGGGCTCACTACCAGCCCTGTGCCAAAAAGATGAGACAGGAGGTCATGACAAGCTTGCAGTACCCGGACCTTCTAAGCATTAACATGGCCTCCACTACCCTTCTCCCTTTGATGTCTTGCTAAAATGTTTCTTGAGGGCAGTGTGAACCAAAAAACCATGCAGATGAGATTTTGAAAAATGTATTTCCAGCTAAATTAAGTTGACAGCCTATAAAGCTGTCACATAACTTGATGTGTGGGTCTTAAAACTACCCATGACATGGGAGGAGGTTCTAGATCCATGACACATGGGGTTATAGCCCAGACCTTCCCATAAAGGCCTGAATACCAAATAGACAGAATTTCAGGTCCAACTTGAGATTTCATATTTTCAAGTGGATCCATTTGTCACCTGCTTTCTTTTATTAATACGTCTTATAAAGTTAGCTATAATTTTAGCCACTTGACTCATTTTAAGAATGTCTTTATGGTCTTTTTATAAAGATCAAGCTAATTAGGGCTAGATCAATGATGTTATAATGAGAAAATTATAGTGAATCACTTTATCACTATACTAGGTAGATAAGATAAACCTTTTAAGACAACATTGTTTAAAATGTAAGGCAATAAATCCATTGTTATGGAGCAAACATTGTAAGAATGTTTGTTATACAGCAAATACAGGCTAGTCTGAAGGTTGCAGGTCAAGAGTTCTGGTGGCTATAGTGTTATAAATCTTTCAGTATTATAAGAAGGTCCTTTGCTTATTTTAGCAAAGCTGGTTAGAAAGAAACTCAGCTCTGTGATGGTAAGATACAGAAGAAATGCAGATTTAACTTAATTTTTATGCTAACAGGTATGCTTATATCTGCTACTATTTTCCTTCTTTATCTAGGAAGATATATTGGCTAGCTCAGGGATAATCTTCACAAAGTATCAGATCAACAGACTCTTGATTTTAAAAAGTCCTTTACTAACTGCTGAGTTTCATTTAGATTCTATGTCAGAGTTATCTTTTAGCCAAGAAAGGAATAAGGAATAGGGATTTCTAATGCAAAGTTTCCATAGAACAGAAAAACTGGAAAAAAATCTGGAAGAGGGAGTTATTTCTGCCTGGGCTCCAAGAAGGAACAATAGAGCCTTCCTTGTGGCTGGAGAACCCAGGACTTTGCTTCAAGTGGACAAGCCTTCATTTACCATTACCTGTGTGGGCCAAGAAAGTAGCATAAAAGTTAGCCCCCAGTATGAAGATATTCAAGAGAGTTCAGGAATAGACTTAAAAACACAAACAGGAAATATTTTCAGGAGAAAACAAGCAAAGCCAAAAAGCTCTTGATGAGATGAGTTTATACCAAAAAATAAGCAAACAGATAATGGTAAGCAACTAGATTGAAAGTATTTGCTCTGTGGGAGAGTCTGTGGATGACACACACAACATGATTAGTTGCCTAGAGGCTGAGATAATAGGCAATCTGAAAATGAGTATAAAATAAGCATATTTAAATGTTTAAAGACCTAAAATTAAAAATTAAAAAGAACAACAACTAAAGACCTAAGAATAAAGAATAACCAAATTTGAAAAAGAATCTGTTCAGTGTTCTACAATGAAGAGCAATAAAAATGTTGCTGTTAGGTGGGATGCCTTCAGATAATGGAGAGATTAAACAATATTAATCTCAGCTGAAGAAGGAATTAGCGAATGGTGAGACAGGCCTAAGAGTCCTTACCCAGACTATCCCACATGGTGTGGAGAAAATCTGGAAGAGAGGTTAGAATACGCAGAAGGCAGTTTAAAAATGTCCTGCTCACCTCTTGGAGTTCCAGAGGCCATAGAGATGGAGCAAGGCCATATGTAAAGGAGGAATGTCTGAGAATTTTTCTGGAATTTATGAAAAATATGAATCTTTATATTCAAGAAACAATGATAAGTATAGCACCAAAACATAAAAATAAACTCACTCCTCGGTATATCATATTGAAAGGAAAACTGAAGGGAATGGGGATTTTTTTTAACTTTAGTTTTTCAGTGTTCCAAGATTCATTGTCTATACACCACACCCAATGCTCCATACAATACATGTTCTCCTTAATACCCACCACCAGGCTCACCTAACCCCTCATCCCCCTCAAAACCCTCAGTTTGTTTCTCAGAGTCCATAGTCTCTCATGGTTCATCTCTCCCTCTGATTCCCCCACCTTCATTTTTCCCTTCTTTCTCCTAATGTCCTCCATGCTATTCCTTATGTTCCACAAGTAAGTGAAACCATATGATAGTTGACTTTTTCTCTGCTTGACTTGTCTCACTCAGCATAATCTCCTCCAGTCCCATCCATGTTGATGCAATAGTTGGGTATTCATCCTTTCTGATGGCTGAGTGATATTCCATTGTATATATGGACCACATCTTCTTTATCCATTTGTCTATTGAAGGGCAGCTCAGCTCTTTCCACAGTTTGGTTATTGTGGACATTGCTGCTATGAACATTGGGGTACATATGGCCCTTCTTTTCACTACAACTAAACTCTTGATAGATTATGGAAACTTCTCAATGAAGAAAGGCAGGAAAGAAGATTGGAAACAGAATCTCTGAATCATTTAGGACATAGACAAATCCCAAGCCAAGTTTTAATTTGTTGACTTTCCCTATGCTTGTCGCTTTCTTTCATTGATTTCTGGTTTATTATAATTATTATTTATTATTTTAATTATTCCCTTTGCTTACTTTAGATTTAATTTGGTTCTCTCTTTTCAAGCATTTTTAAAGTGGTTTTGAATTCCAGCTCTGACAATGTTAAATGTGGATCTTAGGCAGGTTATATGCTTTATCTTGATTTCTTTATTAAAATGAGGATAATCCGGGGCGACTGGGGGGCTCAGTGCGTTAAGCCTCTGCCTTCGGCTCAGGTCATGATCTCAGGATCCTGGGATCAAGTCTCTTGCATCAGGCTCTCTGCTTGGCAGGGAGACTGCTTCCTCCTCTTCCTCTCTCTCTGCCTACTTGTGATCTCTCTCTCTGTCAAATAAATAAAATATTTTTTAAAAAAGGAAAAAAATAAAGTGAGGATAATCCTGTTACCTATTACATATGGTTTCTGAGAGAGGTAATTTTGATGGTACATGAAGAGTATTTTTATCCAAATCTAGTATATAGTAAGGACTAAATGAATGTTAGCAGTTATTAACCAGTTAGTAATAGAAGTAGCAATATACATTTATTAACTGCTTTCATGGAAGAGGGTCACAATAATTTAATAAGGTACACACTATGATTTTTGCCATTTTGTATATGAAAGAATATGAGTTTAGAAGGATGCCTTGTGCAAGGAAAATAGAAGACAGAACCAGGACTAAAACCCAGGTCATTCGGACTCCACCCACAGTCTATGCCCTGAACCGCCATGTATTTGTCCTTTAACCAGTTAGTTGTCCCTTACAGGGCACTTCCCTGACACCAGCCCCCGTGGCAAACATTTTACATGCATTATTTCAGTTCCTCTCTCCACACGGCCATGACTTTGATGGTATGACCCCAGGTTTGCAGATGAGGACTTCGAGGGACAGAGAACTCCATGAACTCAGTAGATGTCCTATGGCAACAATGTGGAGGAGTAGCCCATTCAGACAACCTAAGTTATTTGACCTAATTTTTTTTTATTCTTTTAGCTATAGAACCAGACTACCTCTTTAGCTCTTCACCCAGTTATTTTTTATTACACAAGTATAGCTCAGTGACTGAGCTATTATTTACCAGGAACCAGCTCCCATCTCTACAACCTAGATGTTCAGCCAGTTTTGACACAGGCTCTGTTTGCTCGGTTGTATGAAGCAAATAGAGGAAGCCTCCTGGTGGTGGTGATGGTGATGATGAAGGTGGTGGTCCTGGCTATTATTTAGCACTTACAGTGTGTGGGCTTGCTTTGGAAGCATTTTACATATGTTAATAGATTTTTTCAGCCCAAGGGATGAGCTTATCTTCAACTCCACCTGACATTGATGAAGAAGAAGAAGAAGAAGAAGAAGAAGAAGAAGAAGAAGAAGAAGAAGAAGAAGAAGGAGAAGAAGGAGAAGAAGAAGGAGAAGAAGGAGGAGTAGGAGGAGGGGGAGGAGGAGGAGAGGAAGAAGAGGAGGAAGAAGAAGGGGAGGAGGAGGAGGAAGAGGAGGAGAAGGATAAGGAGAGGAAGAAGAAAGTTACCCTAGCCTTTTGTCTTCTTTGGGGTAATTCACATAATTTCTTAGTTTATTTACGTTCTTTACCTGCCAATCTAAAGAAAAAACAGTGGCCTCTCCCTCCTTTGGGGTGAGTTCTTGAAGCCAGATGAACTCTCTACTAAGAAAACACTCAAAGCAGAGTGTCTCAGAAGGCAACACATAAATAGAGAACAGCATTTATTAGCTATTTTGTATCTCCAGGGCACAGAAGCGACTCCAGCCAGACGCCTGTCTGCTGTGCCCTTTCCAGCTACCACTTTGTATGTTAATTGCACACCCTTAACATTTATTATCAAATCTGCTGGTTTAAATTTTTAAGATGAAGGGTGGAAGGCGGTCTTCACTCAGGGGACCCATCTTCAGTCATTTTATGGAAATGAAACTTGGAGTTTGTTTAATGCTGGTCTGTGAAATCCCAGGTAGGGAAATGCTAATTGTAGAGGGTGGGAGAAGGAGGCTAAGGCTGAGTCAAACATGAACCATAAAATCGGATGCACAAATAGCCTGAATTCTGATTCTTCTCCACCCACAGTAACCCGCCTATAAGATGGTGTCCCTTCCTTCCTGTGCTCTGTGTCCTCTGAGAAAGCATATGTGACATATGGATTATAAACACGCATGAGCACCTTATCAGAAGTGCCCTTCAAGTCCACATCCCTTTTTTGTTTTTTCTGGTAAACAGAAGCCAGGATAGGCATCGCAGAATGCTTGCACTGCCCTCACACTTATTTTTATTGATAAAAGGACCCTTCCGGTCCTCGTTTAGATCCTATGGTGGTAATAACATGTTCAGGTTGATGAAGGCAGACAGAACCATGGTAGTAACAACTGATAGCTGATATAATATTTGAGAAGATTCATTGTATTAAAAAAGTAACAAAAATCTATAGTAAGTGGTGGACCATTTAATCTAGGGATGGGTAGTTCTACACATCTATATAATCCATCTCCCATTGCCACGTTCACATCTGCCTTCGTTCTGAACACACTGTTGTACTTTGACATCGAAGTGGCATGTACAATGTTGGTCATGCTGCGTGACGTCGAGGGTGAACCTGTGTTCCATTTCCCTATAAGAGAAAGGAACTGAACAGAGCAACTGCTGATGGAATTGCTGTTTCTTCTTGTTTCTTTATGTTTAGATAGTTAGTCCTACAACTAGGTTAAAAAAAAAAAGTCTGGTTACCCCTTGAGAAGAGATCCCCTCATTAGAGAATAAGGTCTATTGCTCATCCTGTTTCCTATTTTCTTTGAAAAAACAAACAAATAAACAAACTAACAAACAAACAAACAAAAAAACCAAACTTAAAGCCATACTCCTGGCTCTTTAAACTGTGATTATTTGGGAGTAAGGTGTCTGGCCAGGGGACTGCTGGCCAACTTTGTTTTTGGAACAAAAGCAGGGAATCATTATATGGAATAATTAACAGTCACTTAGCACCAGGGATTTTGATAATTAATTTACATTACTTATTGTTTTTTTTAAATCTTCTCCCACATTATAAATGATAGACTCTCTCACACATCTGTTTTGTAGTTGAGTACACTACCATGGTATTTCAACTTGTGACTCTCCTTCCATCACATTCTACCCTACAGTAGAGAAGTATGTTCAGAAATTTCATAGGACTAGAAGGAAGAAATTATTAATTCTGCCAGGGTTATTTGGGAAACTAAATAGATTAAATGACATCTAGTCTGTGGCTTGAGAAATTACATATAATTGTTATCAGCTCATTTCTTGCCTTCAAACCTAGGGTATGATGGGCTCGAAACTTCATCTGCATTTCATGTGCAATGTGTATAATATTGGACTCAAGTACCATTGAAAAGAGATAATTCTTTCTTTAATAAATGTGGAAATAAGAACTCTTATCAGCTTGATGTTAATGAGATGCAAATTCATGCCTAGGCAAGAGTCTGAAATGTCTATTTTTTATTAGGTCTCTCAGCTAGCTCTTGCTTCTTTTCTTCCTGTTATTGCGTGCCATAGCAAAAAGTCTGCAACAGATACAGAAGTTGTTCCAAACTATTATACCCCTTAACGTATGACTCCTGACATCCTCTGTCTTTGACTGTGACTCTGGAGAAGGTGATGTTGTTTTGTTACCTCTCTTAAACACCAAAGTCTGGTTTAGTTATATATATATCATCTGTCTTGTTGAAAGCCTTCTCTCTATTTCTAACTATTTAAAGAAGTTTGGCTTTTAAAAAGGAAAAGATATTGACAATTGCTGGAAGAGAATAGGAGGTCAGCAGTATTTTTTCCTTTTGTGAAGTTGGGAGGTATTACAATAGGTTTATAAATAACTGGGATTGACCCAGGGGAAAGAGGAAAACTTGATGGTGTAGGAGAGAGGAGGATTGAGTACAAGAACAAAGTCCTCCTGGGTGAGAGGAGATGGGATCCAGTGCGATGTGGAGTGGTTAGCTTTAAATAGAGACAGGGCCCATTTATTCATCATCACAAAAGAGAGACAGAGTCAATGTGCTATTTGGTTGGACAATTTGGTGCAGGGGAGTTGAAGTAGTCCTCTTCTGACTGCTTCTCTTTCTGAATCTGAGTGATGGCAGATGTCATGAGATGCTGGGACTCGGATTAGACCAATAAACACTCCCCTGAACATGGTCTTAGGGATAAGAAGGATAAACAGGTGTAGACATGATGGGCTCCATCTTGATGCCTCTTGGGGCAGGAAGGTGCATGTTCACTTCCTATTACAATCTCTTTTCTGGAATAGGTTTTGAGACAGTGTGGGGTAATAAGGCAGGGGTTGTTTGGGCTGTTTGAGTTGTCTCTGAGGCCACCTTAAGACCTACTGTTGGTGGCATCAGGGTGAGAGAAAGGCTATCAACTCCAAGAATCTGAAGGCTGCAGGCTGAGACACCTGGCACCAGGGTTTTCTCTTCTTACCTTTGTTCCTCTTTGTGTGGCACTTTGAATCTATAACTTTAGACCCATTTTTCTCTGTGGTGAAGGATTTAGTCAACAATAGCACATACCTTCAGAGTTGTACCACCAGGGAAGGAAAGACATTTCCCTGCCTGGTGCTGGTTGGACAACCATCCCATAGAACTCTCCAGGAACACTGATTTGGGTCACGTGTACATCCTTGGTTAAACCAGAAGGCAGGGTTCCCTGGTTAGTTCATTGTCCACCCCTTGACTAATTGCTATAGCTAAGACAGGATCATGTACAAAGTTAAAAGCTTCCTTTTAAATCCAGTGATGAGTAAAGAGAGGGGTAGATCTTACCCCAAAGCACAGGCATGACCACAGATAGAATTCTACTGATGTAGACAATTATCCCATCAGTTGACCATGATCATCTATTGCATCCTAGACAGATTCCCTAATTCTCAGCCTGATGCCCTTCAGACACAGCTCCTTTATGACCATGTCCCCTACTATTCCTTTTACATACCTTGCCCTTCCTACTTGAAGGTATTTGCTCTTATTGTTCCATGTACTTGGAATCTATTTCATTTCCATCCAGTTGCCAGCCACCTAACCCATTTATTAAACATTTATTGAGTTCCACCATGTGGCAAGATCTATGCTGGCACAGGGGCTACACAATGCATGAGACACTGTCTTTATAATAAAGGATTTACAACAGGATGCGCAGGACACACATGCAAAAAAGTCCAATACACAGCAATGTGAAAATATATAGATATGCCTATTATAGAAGCAGAATAGAGGGGTGCCTGCGTGGCTCAGTGGATTAAAGCCTCTGCCTTCGGATCAGGTCGTGGTCCCAGGGTCCTGGGATGGAGCCCTGCATCAGGCTCTCTGCCTGCCTCTCTGCCTGCCTGTGATTTCTGTCTGTCAAGGAAATTAATAAAATCTTAAAAAGAAAAAGAAGCAGAGTGGAGGTTCCTGGCCATGACTGGGCTACCAGTGGAGGATTCCTGGAAGGGATGATGCCTGAACTAGTTCCCAAAGATACATGCATGAGGAACAAATGGAATGAAGATGACAGCAAATGGAACAGGCTGGATACCAGTCAGATGTTAGAGACTGTAGTTACCAAGGAAAGCCAACATCCTACATGTCAGTGAAGGCAGAAGGCAAATGTGGTCCCCTTCAGGAATATTTCCCTGACCTAGAGTGTTTAAAAATAACTTATCTTAATCTATGCCTCTCACTGCACATTTTAAGATCTTAGTTACTTTGTATGTGTATTGAATTTCTTGCATATGCTTTCCCTCCTCCTGCAATGTGAGCTCTTTTTTTTTTTAAAGATGTTATTAATTTATTTGATAGAGAAAGACACAGTGAAAGAGGGAACACAAGCAGGGGCAGTGGGAGAGGGAGAAGCAGGGTCCCTGCAGGGAGCCTGATGTGGGGGTTGATCCCACAACTCTGGGATCATGACCCAAGTTGAAGGGAGATGCTTAATGACTGAGCCACCCAGGTACCTTGATGCGAGCTCATTTAAGAAAAATACTGCATGACTCTATCCCAACATCCACCAGCAGGGAATCTCAGATGGAGTAAACATTAGTAAATATCCTATGCAAAAAATTAGAAATGTGCCCATCTAGGACGGGTACTAGGTTTTCTTGAATTCAACACAAAAGCTTGCCAAGGGACTCTCAGAGGATAGAGTGCACATCAAGTGGTTTCCATTGAAAGCTCTATTGATCTTATTAAGAACTGGCAATGCATTTGGGGAGGGGGTGGCCAAAGCATTTTTATGTACATCATAGGTCATTGTAATGGGAAGAATGGCGAAAGCAATTTCACACAGAAACACTCTCCAGCTTCCTATAACTTCAGCTCAGCAAATGTCACCCCACAACTGTTTACTACAATATTTATTGCTCTGTCATTAGTTTATAAATAATGTCAACCTAGAGACCAGGGGCTGGTGGTGAGGGGATGATACCAGGCTGCAGCAGCCATGATGGGACTGTTCAGGAAGGCAGAGAAGCCCACGCTGACATCTGAGGAGGAGGCGTTAAAAGTTAACTCCAGCAATTACCAAGAATCATAACTTTCCCCATAAAAACAGTCTGAGCCAAGCCTAAATGGTGCTTAAAATAGCATTTCCCACCAAAACTCCCTCATAAAATCTCAGAACCCGGTCGAGATAGCTATATCTGTCAGAGGCCTTCAGGCAAATAAACCTCAAATTGATGGGGATGTGTCAAAAGGAACTCCTTTGGGTTTCATACTCACATTGAAATTCCAATCCCAAGCATGAAATGGGAGCCAAGCCAATGGTTTATCAGTTGCATTTTCAAAGGGAGCAGGATGCAGAGAAACTCTGGGGGAAACGCCAACATTGATACTGTGCAGTGTTACTGGAAGACTCTAAATGCTGTGGTGTGGTCTATCGTCATCATAAGCTAGACTGACATTGCCCCCAATCAGTTTTGCTTCTCTGTTCTGTCATTAGAAAAGTAACTTTCTAGAATGATCTCTAGCCATGGTTCTTGCAGGCCTCTAACCTCTCTGATCTCCAGTCCTCTTGGTGTTTTTTCTTTTTTTCCTGCCTACCGTTCAAACATCAGAGTTGACCATAAGTGGAGTGAAGAGGAGAGGAAAGGAGGCGAGGAGGGAGAGAAGAGGATAGGAGAAGTGTATTTCTTTCATCTGTGAATCTTTAGGCCTAACACAGACCCTGCCCAGGGTGGAAATCAGGAAATGCTGGATGGACGTGAATGGATGGATAGAAGGTGCACTGCTCCATGCAAGGCGTGTGGGGTCCCGGGTCTGCAGAAGTGCCCCCAGGTTGTGCAGCATGGTCTTACAGGGCATGAACCCAGAGAGCACAGCAGTGTGGTACACCTCAGCCAAGGTAACCTGCATGATGAGGGAGGCGCTTTTAAGCCCCTCTATTCCTCAGTTTCCTTATTTCCAACATAGGGGTTATAAGATGGCACTCCTCATTTTGCTGTGTGGATTAAGCAAGCACAGTGGGGTCCGGACAATGCTGGCTTCAGTGTTTTGTATCCAGAGCACACAACTAGTGGTTGCTCTTGTCAGTAGGTCTGTCCATCCCTTCCTACTTAGGTTGTGTTCAAGTGGTCCATCTCTTCCTACTTAGGTCGTGTTTAAGTGGTCCCTTGAATCATCCTGAATGATGCCAGTCTTTCAGCTCTGAAAGAGCGTGCAGTGTGGGAAGCCCACAAGGTTGGACAGTGGGCACAGCCATTGATAGCTGGGCCACCTGGGTTGTAGGGGAAGGCAGGGACAAGGCCAGGGAGCATTGGGTTTTCAAGCCCTCTGGGAAGAATCAAGATGGCCGGCTATCACTAAAGGATGACAGTGAGGGTCTGCTCAAAGATGGGTGGGATCTCCTCCTCGCCATCAAATCCTTTTCTTTCTCCTCCCTTCTCTGTGCACCCCTTCCCAATAGATCTACTGTGATATCACCTGCTACTCAACCCTTCATCCTTTCTTTCCCCTCCAGCAAAAAGCAGAGTTTTCTCTCTTATCTGCTCTTCCCATCTTCCCATGCAACATTCCTTCCTCTCTTTTCTCTGAATTAAAACCTCCCACTCAAGATGTTGTGGCTCCTGTCACAGGTGCCCAACACACATCACAGCCTCCATCGCTTTCCAACCCTGCTCCCTTCTTCCTACCATGTGGTATCACTTACCATGAAGGTACTGGGCTCAGCTCCTTGCTTGCCCACTCACTGACTGAGAGGCTTTGGGGAAGATCTGTAACCTTAATTGCATTCAACTTTTTTCATTTGTAAAATGAGAATAATGATAATACCTGAATCATAGTCTAGTGACAATTACATGTGTTAATCCTAGTAAGGCACTTTTTTTTTTCTTTTTAAGATTCCAGGAGGTCAGGAAATATTTTATTGAAACCAGGAACATAGCCATAAGAGAGGGAAGCACACAGGACTGCAAACTAAAGCCCAATAGCTAGCGAGGGCCCCCTCTGGGCCAGAAACACTGCATCCTGGGGTTCTTGCACACAGCACTGGGCAATCAGGATGGGAAGCAGTGAGAGGGTATGTGATTCTGACAACAGCCCTGATGCATGATGAATAAGGTTTGTTGTAAATGAAACCAAGCCAGGCACAGGAAAATATGAAGAAAATATGAGCTGCACATTCAGGGGCTATGGCCACCCTCTTCCCCAAGGGCCCTAACCAGGTATATTGTCTCTAGATTTGATCTCATGTTTCCATCTTCAGGATACTAGCCTTTTTTTAAAATATTATTTTAGTCACCATACAGTGCATCACTAGTTTTTGACGTAGTGTTTTATGATTCATTGTTTGCGTATAACACCCAGTACTAGCTTTTTAAGAGTGAGATCTGATGGGGGTGCCTAGGTAGCTCAGGGGTTTAAGTGGCCAACTCTTGATTTTGGCTCAGGTCATGATCTTAGGGTCCTGGGATCGAACCCAAAGTGGGGCTCTGCCCTCAGTGGGGAGTCCGCCTGGGGTTCTCTCCCTCTTCCTCTGTCCCTCCTCCTGCTTGTGTGTACTCTCTCTCTCCCAAATAAATGAATAAATCTTTTAAAAAAAAAAAGAGTGAGATCTGAGAATCTCAGTGTGGAATTTTCACCCTGGTTCACATACTCTGTCATCTGATGTGTCCCCACTTGCCTCGGTCCTGCTGCTGAAACCAATTCACACCTGTAGTCCATCAAGGACTCTGGGGCTTTGACATTCACCCTTAGTGATGAAGTTTTAGAATATAAGTGAGGTTCAGTGGGGTGAGGTCTGGAGTTGACCAAGAAAGAATTCTTGAGACATCTTTGGTGCAAAATGGTGGTTTGTTAAAGCATGCAGACAGGACCTGTGGGCAGAAGGAGCTGCTGACCCAGGATTGTGAGGAGTGGTCCATTACATACTTGTAAGTTGGGAGGGGGTCAGGGGTGGCATAAGTCTCTAAGGAATTTTGGAAGCAAGGTTTCCAGGACCTTGAGGGGCTAGCTATTGTTGGGAAAAATGTTATTCATTAATGGTAATAAAACCTTTGTTGTGAGACCCTTTAGATGTATATCTGTAGGCCATATGCTTGGGGATGATTGTCAACACTTATCTTGGATGGTTTAGAGATAAAGTTTCCAAAGGAATTGTTAAAGTAGACTTACAGGATCTTGGTTGGGGGTAGGGGTCAGTTAGGCTAAAGGATTGCCCTTTGCCCTTAGCAAAGCCTCCAGGTGGAGGTAATTGAGTCCCTAGAGGAATATCACTCTGCCTTTTTCAAGGGATTGTCAGTGGGTAAGGAAATTTAATAATTTTTCTTCTGCCACTGTTACCCACATCATTAGGGTCCCTCCAAGGGACCCCATGTTCCCAGGTAGAGGGTCTTACCCTTCACTGCTGTACTGTCAGAGTTGCTCTGCTGAAGTTTTTCTCATTTTTGCCTTATTATCTCGCAGCTACTGTGATCACCTGTTGTGAAATATTTTTCACCCAAGGCATCTGGCTCATCTCTGGTTAAAAATATTGCCAAAGTGTGTCTGTGACACATTCATGGCCATTGCCACCCCGACACACAATGCCTCTGTCAACAGGTGGGAGAGTCTTGAGTTCATTCATTTGCTGAGCAGAGAACAAGAACAAAGAACAGAGATGTTTGGCTCCTGACCCTGTTTTGCTAGATTTCAGTGAAAAACTATTAAATATTTGAAATCCAGTCCTTGAAGCAAAGTCAGGGAAGGACAAGGTTTGCTTGAACTTTTTACAAGGAGAGTTCAAATTTTCTGACCACATGAGCCCAAACCTTAACCTTACCTCTGGCAAATGTGTTTTTGTTTTGTTTGTTTTTTCTTTTTTTCCCTATAGCTACAAGGCAGAGAAAAAAGTAAATAAAAGGCAAAGGGAAGCAGTGTAAGATAGAAACTTGGACAATATCTGTAATTTTATAGCATGCACAGAGCAAAATGGTCAGGTCATGAATTAGAAGTAATGCAAAAATGGCGTTATGTCACAGAACCAGTGAACTCATTGATCCTGGTGTTGTATTACCCTGTTCTCGCATGACTGATGGGATTTGGTAGTGAAGGGTGTTGGGTTGGTGGCTCTGGGAATGCAGAAGGAACAATAGAAATGACCACTGAGGCTGCCATCTTCCACCCTCCTCCCCCCCTTCCTCAACCCTTGACTCTCCCACCTAAAGGATGTATGCCCAGGTCACGTCTCCATAGGTAACCCGATACCTATGCAGGAAACAGAAGTATCAGGACCCCCCCACCCCATACCCTCCGATCACCAAATACCCTACCATATATGGATGTGAGCCCATGCCCTGCCTTGGCCTGATAAAATACCCCCACCGACTCCCTCCCAGTGAGACTTCCCTGACTCTGCTTTCCAGAGTCACGGAACCTCACCCGAGGGTGCCCACCTCTTCCTGGAGTGACTTTCCTGGCTCCCCTTCTCCTGAGTCCTGAAACTTCGCCAGAGAGTGCCTTTAATAAATCTTGCCTTGTGCCTACCTCGTCTGGTGTTGTGTTTATCTCACCTATAAAACCTTACAGAGGGCATCTTAGTTCTCCCAGGAGGAGGGCTCAGCATTTATTTATTTACAAAAATAAAACTAAATTAAAAAGAACAAGAATAATGATGATGAAGTTCTAGAACCTAGGTGAGGTTCAGTGGGATGAGGTCCGGAGCTGATGACCAAGAAAGAATTCTTGAGACATCTTTGGTGCAAAATGGTGGTTTATTAAAGCATGGGGACAGGACCAGTGGGCAGAAAGAACTGCTGCCCCGCTATCCTGAGGAGTGGTTGATTATATACACAGGAGTTGGGTAAGTGAGGACAAAGGGGGTGATGTTAGTCTCTAAAGAATTTTGGAAGCAAGGTCTCCAGGACCTTGAGGGGATAGCTATTGTTGGGAGAAAGGTTATTTATTACTAGTAAAAAAATCTTCTTGTGAGACCCTTCAGATGTATATCAGTGGGTCATATGCTTGGGAATGATTGCTGACACTATCTTGGGGGTTTAGAGATAAAGTTTCACACTTTTCCTATCAAGTGTCCTTGTTAGTGAGAATTGGGTTTAGATGAAATTTAACTTTATTTACATTTTCTTCTGCCTCAACCTCCTTCAGTTTTATGGGGGGGGGGCGATGTTAGGGCTTGAGGAACTGAGTTATTTGTCTCTGGGAATTAGGCTATTCATAAGATAGCTTCTTTGTTGTAAATCACTAGGACATTTGTAGACGGAGGGAAACTCCTGTCTTGCAGGATTGTGATCTCTGCAAGTTAACTCTTTGTTTTCCTTTTAGGGCAGCCAGGGGTGCCTGAGGAATGTCACACATGCTACCGAGGGGAGCAGGTGGAGAGGGGGTGCAGGGTGCCAGCTTTTGCTTTGTCCCCAGCCAGCCTTCTGCTCCCTCAACAGTGAGAAGGAATTAAAAATAAAAGTTGTATCTATGACATATACAGGTTTTAGGGCAATACTGGGAGCTTAATATATTATTCTCCCCTGATATTGGGGTTTTAGAGTTTCATGGGGACCCTGTGGTGGTTGTCTTCTCATTCTTTTGGTTGGTTTTCTGGGGGAAGGGCCTACCACATTGTTTTTCAGTCAGTCTTGCTTGGGTTGAGTCCTCCTGCTCCCCATCAAGGGGCTGAGCTCTCTGGAAACCAGTTTTACAGGCTTTTGTTCTCTGGAGGTTTTTGTTCTTTGATGGCTTTTTGCCAGGCAAAGACCCCACCAAAAAGGAGATGTTCAGACCAATACCCCTGATGAATATGGATGCCAAGATTCTCAAAAAGATCCTAGCTAAAAGGATCCAACAGTACATTAAAAAGATTATCCAACATGACCACGTAGGATTTATCCATGGGATGAAAGGATGGTTCAACATTTGCAAATCAATCAATGTGATAGAACAAATCAATAGGAGAAGAGAGAAGAACCACATGGTCTAGGTAGTATAGACATTTTAACAATGTTTATTCTTCCAATCCAAGAACATGGAATGGTCTTCCATCTTTTTATGTCTTCTTCAATTTCTTTCATGAGTGTTCTGTATTTCCTCAAGTACAGATCCTTTACCTCTTTGGTTAGGTTTATTCCCAGGTATCTTATGGTTCTTGGTGCTATAGTAAATGGAATCGATTCTCTAATTTCCTTTTCTGTATTTTCATTGTTAGTGTATAAGAACACCACTGATTTCTGTACATTGGCTTTGTATCCTGCCACATTACTTAATTGCTGTTTGAGCTCTAATAGTTTGGGGGTGGAGTCTTTTGGGTTTTCCATATAAAGTATCTATACTTTTAATGCCATTCCCATCAAAATTCCACCAGTATTTTTCAAAGAGCTCGAGCAAATAATCCTAAAATTTGTATGGAATCAGAAGAGACCCCGAATCGCTAAGGAAATGTTGAAAAAAAAAAAAAAAAACAACTGGTGGCATCTCATTACCTGATTTCAAGCTTTACTCCAAAGCTGTGATCACCAAGACAGCATGGTACTGGAATAAAAACAGACACATAGACCAATGGAACAGAGTAGAGAGCCCAGATATGGACCCTCAACTCTATGGTCAAGTAATCTTCGACAAAGCAGGAAAAAATATACAGTGGAAAAAAGACAGTCTCTTCAATAAATGGTGCTGGGAAAATTGGACAGCTATATGTAGAAGAATGAAACTCGACCATTCTCTTACACTGTACACAAAGATAAACTTGAAATGGATAAAGGACCTCAATGTGAGACAGGAATTCATCAGAATCCTAGAGGAGAACATAGGCAGTAACCTCTTTGATATCAGCCATCACAACTTCTTTCAAGATATGTCTCCAAAGGCAAAGGAAACAAAAGCAGAAATGAACTTTTGGGACTTCATCAAGATCAAAAGCTTCTGCACAGCAAAGGAAACAGTCAACAAAACAAAGAGGCAACCCACGGAATGGGAGAAGATATTTGCAAATGACAGTACAGACAAAAGGTTGACATCCAGGATCTATAAAGAACTTCTCAAACTCAACACACAGAAAACAGATAATAATATCTAAAAATGGGCAGAAGATATGAACAGGCACTTCTCCAATGAAGACATACAAATGGCTATCAGACACATGAAAAAATGTTCATCATCACTAGCCATCAGGGAGATTCAAATTAAAACCACTTTGAGATACCACCTCACACCAGTTAGAATGGCCAAAATTAGCAAGACAGGAAACAACGTGTGTTGGAGAGGATGTGGAGAAAGGGGAACCCTCTTACACTGTTGGTGGGAATGCACGTTGGTGCAGCCACTCTGGAGAACAGTGTGGAGATTCCTCAAGAAGTTAAAAATAGAGCTTCGTATGACCCTGAAATTGCACTACTGGGTATTTACCCCAAAGATACAGATGTGGTGAAAAGAAGGGCCATCTGTACCCCAATGTTTATAGCAGCAATGGCCACAGTCGCCAAACTGTGGAAAGAACCAAGATGCCCTTCCACGGGCAAATGGATAAGAAAGATGTGGTCCATATACACTATGGAGTATTATGCCTCCATCAGAAAGGATGAATACCCAACTTTTGTAGCAACGTGGATGGGACTGGAAGAGATTATGCTGAGTGAAATAAGTCAAGCAGAGAGAGTCAATTATCATATGGTTTCACTTATTTGCGGAGCATAACAAATAACACGGAGGACATGGGGAGATGGAGAGGAGAAGGGAGTTGAGGGAAAC